>JAYRBV010021133.1:0-11381 GCA_036023255.1 Mitrocomella polydiademata
CGTACAGATTTTATATTACATTACATCATACATTACATTACATCATACATTACATTACATCATACATTACATTACATTACATCATACATTACATTACATCATACATGATGTAAAAAGATTTGTTTGTCCAATCACGGCTGAAGGGGACTAATGGTAGCTCCATGTGAAAATTCTCTATTCCATCCAATACTTGTACGGGGGTGCTAATAATTGTAGAATTTAGATCCCTTGTACACCCCGCACATGTTATGGGGTGTACGGGTGTAATGAAAAAAGCTAAAAAAAAAAAATTGATTACTATATATATATACTGAGGAAAGAAATTCTTTTAATGTGATTTTGCAAGCAATCAAAATTATCCCCTTTTTCGTTTTTTTTTTTACGTTAAACTTTCAGTAAATTTGTTCAAAATTTATTGGTGATTCACAGATAGATATAAATGATGGGGCCCAATTGAGTGCCTGGATGCCCAGTTTCTTAGAAAGTAAAACGGTTATTTAGCACTCGGGCGAGTTACGGCACGTCCTAAATGGGTGCTTTACATTTACCACCACCATCACTTGACCTAGAAGACTCATTCATAGCTTAAAAGAAGAGTGTTATAATGTAGAGAAAAGAAATTGCCGTTCAAAATTGAAAAATTGTGCTGATGATGAGTTATTGAAAAAAAACCTGTTTTGTGACGTCATAAAAGTTTAAATTGTAATATCTCGATTAGGAAGAACGCAATAAACCCCAATTTTAAGGAGAGACGTGAAAATTTAAAGTAATTCTATAGGATAGAAGTTGAAATAATAGAAAATAACTGTTTTCTCCCCTAACAAACTCTCATAAAAACATCTTTTTAACTCCACTTCACTGTTTTCTTAAAACGGAGGAGAGCGACACACACAATTTTTCGATAAAAGGTGTATTGCCAACCAAAAAAAAACAAAAATAAATCGAAGATGCCTGGTGATGCAGAAAAAACTTGCCCGGTATGGTACAAACCCTCAATCAAGGGTTACATCAATGGGTGGGTGGTTGCCAAATCAGGGGAAAGTGCGGTACTGTTGGTTGCCAAATGATACTGTAAGGGCGGCTGAGATAAACAGTTAAAACAAAATGTAACAAAATAGTAGGTATATATCACATTGTTTTTCTCATGTTCATCACTTGTAACGTTGATAGCTGTTTAACTGTTTCCCTATAAAACTGTCATATTATTTAAAAGTTTAAAAGTAAAATTAAAAGTTACAGAGTTCAACCCTGCTACAAGGCCTTTGGTGAAAATTGCTAATTAAAAGAAAGACTTGGTCACTCAACAGGGCGATAGCAGCTTTACACAGTAGGATGTCCACTTGGGCTGGAAAAGCTGGAAAAACTGGAATAAGGGCCCTTTTTTAGATGCAGTTATTGGTAATTTTCTGTTTTGGTCTAAAATATCAATCCTATTCTGGCTATATGCATTATGTATTATTATCATGTCCTTAAAAAAAAATATATACATTCTAGAACAATTGATCTGGAAAATGGTATCAAAGCTCTTCTTATATCTGATATAAACCACAAAGAAGTTGCTGAAAATTTTCCTTCAAAGGAAACAAAAAAGGTAGGATCCATAAAATTTTATGCAATCTGAAAATTCTGAAAATTCGTTCCTTTTTTTTCAATATTTATATCTATATAATAAAAGCTGTATTCTCTATGTATGTATGTATGTACGCATTAATGGTAGCCGCTAGCTGTGTAGAAATTTTTTTCAAGATTTTCAAAAAAAAAAAAAGTTGAAAAAAAATTTGCAAACTTTTTTTCCCTCAAAAAATGTTTTAGTTTTTTTTGTGTGAAATATTTATTTATTTTTTTTTGCCCGAAGGGCGTGCTTCATAAACAGCAGGTTTTATGCATTGTGCGTAAGCAGTCTCTTCAGCGTCCTTGCGACGCTGGGAACCAGCTAGTTATTTAATATTTTTCATCATAAAAAGTAAAACAAGTCCTAGGAGAATGTCTAAAATGTCCAGAAATTTGATCTGTGATCTGTATTTGAATTTGAGTGGCCACCTTGCTATTTATGATACGGATGTCTATTATATAATATAGAAGCTTTTTTTTCTAGGCTGCAGCAGCTCTTCGTATAAATGTTGGGAGTTTTCAAGATCCAAAAACAGTTGAAGGTCTCGCACATTTCTTAGAACACAGTAAGGAATCTAAACTAGGCTCTTTTTTTTAAGTTTCGCTCTCACTTATAAACAGTGATTGGTATTAAATTTGCACACAAATTTTATGAAGAGAATGATTTTATGAATATTGATTTTTACTATCTAATTTAATATTTAGTGGTTTTCATGGGAAGTAAAAAATATCCAACTGAAAATGAATTCTCAGCATATTTGAAAGCCCATGGGGGATATTCCAATGCTGGCACTGGTTATGAAAATGTATGTCATCAATTCTTTCTTGTATAAAGTGATTGCCCACACAAAATAAAGATAGCATCGAGTAATTTGTCAGAAATATTTTAATGATTTCATCGCTAGCTTAAAGCATGAGCTTTTGAATGCCAATTACTAAAATTTATTCTTTTAATTTTTTCTTTGTAGACAACTTTTCATTTTGATGTACAACCAGAACACTTTGAAGGAGCTCTAGATAGGTAAAAATCCTGAAAAAAGAAACCCTAGTTAAAGGAAATATTTATTGGCTGATTTTGCACCAACCTGCGATATTTTGAATTGTTCGAATTTTTTTTTCCCTGTGAAAATACGGGTTCTAACCATCTCCTTCCTTGCACAAAATCATGAAATTCAGTTACAGTATTTTATCTATTTATATTAAAACCAATGTAATGTGTAATGTTATGTGTTTAGGTTTGCACAATTTTTTGTCAATCCACTATTATTGGAGAATGCTGTTGACAGAGAAATCAAAGCTGTAGATAGTGGTATTAATTAAATTATTTCTGTAAAGCTACTGTATATATTAGACTCAGGCGAGTTACGTCACGTCCATAATACATACTTAAACTTGCGGGGTCATGAAAGTGACGTCACAAAGCAGATTTTTGACAATTACTCAATATCAGCACAATTTTACAAATTGGCAAAGCTATTTCCTTTGTCTACTCAGTAATACGCTTCTTTTAAGCTATAAATGAGCTTTGTGGGATGAGTGGACTTGCCCCGCAAATTAAAACTCGTATTTTGGACATGCCGTAACTCCCCCGAGGAAAATGTATATTTTATGTTTCCATTTTTATAAACTTGAAAATCTCTGTAGCTCTTAGACAGCCTCAGTGTATTATTATATAAGTTTATTTCAACAAGGGACCATCCAAAAATTTATATAAAATAAAGCATGACATTTACCTACTTTATGACAATGAAAACTAAGATTCACAACCTCCAAACATTTTCTATATTTTTAGAGTTCAGACAATCCCTCCCGGAAGATACTGATCGGATAGAACAGCTATTTTGCCACCTGGCCAAAAAGGACCATCCTTTATCAAACTTTAGTTGGGGTATGTCTACTAACATTTTATTTATGCTCTATGGCGGTTTTAATTTTTACAAAATGTTTTATTTATATATTTTTTTTTTATTTTTCTCAAAAGGAAACAAAGAATCTTTAAAGAATAGACCAAAAGAAAAGGTAGGAATTTTTCAGTATTGTCTTTCTATTTTTCATTTCCAAATTGCCATCTTGTAGGAAATTTACACTGAAAGGTGCCTGTTCATAATGTTTTTATTGAAGGTTTTTCCTCGTCGCCAACCACAGTGATCACTAAAATAAGCAAAAAATCGGTAGTCCCAAAAAAGCACTTTATTGCAATGACACAAGTTAAACTTTTAAACAAGCACTTTATTTCTGGTGAGCACTTGATGGTAAATTTCAATGGTTTTTTATTCGCTGTTTTATTTTAGCCAATTTTAATGATGTGTACTTGACAAAGTTTTATATTTAGTTATATATATAATTTATTTCAGGGTATAGATGTGATGAAAGTTCTAAGAGAATTTTTCGAGTTGCACTACCTTAATTGTCAAACTACTGTAGCTATTTGTTCTACAGGTACAGTAATTAATTGTATTTCTTACACCTGCTAATATGTTTCGTTTTCAACTGCTAAGGAAAGTATTTTTCATTGATACATTCAAAGTAAAACACAAAGCCGTGCCAATACTTTTATGGGAAGCAATATACGTGGAATATATTATTATATTATAATTATAATATATTATATAACTGATTTTAAAGAATTAGTTGCTTTTTATGGTACTAGACTTTGATAATATTTTTTAAATCTAAAATAAGCTGTAGAAGAGAGAGATTTCAGAGGGTAAATATTAAAAAATATATTGAAAAAGTTGCAGAAAATAGAAAACTTTTAGTTTTTGAATCTACCAGCAGTAGAATACTTTAGAATAACTTTATATGGTATCTCTATTTGTATAATTAAGCAGATATTACTACAAGAGACATATTTAGAACTGACGTAGGACATGTGGAGTAATAAATATCACTAGGCATTGAAAAATGGTAATACCGTAAAGACATTTTTTGCTCTTCTCCGCACATATACAGTACGTCAGTTCTAAAACACTCTAAAACCGTCTCTAAGTAGGAAATTTATGCTGATGCACGTTATGTTATATTTATTTATTTACTTTCTGTTATTTGATTTTAGAAACACTAGACCAACTGGAAGAATGGTGTATAAAGTATTTCTCACCCCTCGCTAAAAGGTGAAAATGGACGACATGAACTGAAACATGTTTTACAAGTTTATTTTACTTTACTGTATTTTCCCAGTGTCTTACATTTTAACAAAATTGAGGTAAATACTCACTTAAAGATTTTGATGGTTTTCTTAATTTTGGTTTGTTACTTTTAGAAATCCTGTATGTTATCAAAATCTCCATTCAAAGAAATTTAGGGTAATAATTTTTAATGATAAAAAGCAACACCCAAAAAGCTTCATTTTATTCAAAGAATGGGTGACCACACTTTTCAGTGGTCACAATCAAGTGGCGGTTTTTAGTTTTCATTGGTTAAACCTGATATAAACCTAATCTAATTGGTAAACTGCTAGGGTTTGAAACCTTAAAGGTTGATTCGATTCAAAGTAATTTACATGGCGTAGAAATATTCGATTTCTATTTAGGCCACTCCTCTCTTGCAAGCGAAACACATAACTTTTTCTTTTTTTTCCTGTAGAACCCATTTGAGGCAGAAGTCTTCCACAAGTTATTCTATGGTAATCAAAAAGATTAATCCTTAAAAATATCTGGTTTTAAGTTGGATTTTAACCTATAGTTCAAAGAAAATCACTCTGTAGAAAATACTGCTTTTAAATTCCTTAAAATTTTCTATATTGACATTTAAGACTACTGTAAAATATAGCTTTCTGGTCTTCTCATTAAAAGAACACCGAAACATGATAGAAAATGTCCAACGCCGAGCGACAAAGCTTGTAAATGGTTTTTTTACAATATGCCATATCAAGAAAGACCACAAAGACTGAATCTGATGACTACACTGGCCTATAGGAGATTCAGTATCGATATGATCATATCCTACAAGCATATTCATGATTATGACAAAAACACTCTAATCAAATAATCTCAAGCTCTAGACTTGTTCAAGCAGAAAAGATGACTTTGATTCCAAGATTCCAAGATTTCCAAAAGATGGTCTCAGAGGGACCAAGAGAATCTTTCACTTCAGAAACATCAACAAAACATGGAACAAATTATCAAAAGATGTAGTGAACTCTAAAAACATCCATGCTTTCAAAAAAAAAAAAAAATGAAGCATGGGATAAATTGCTACTGAAGTTTTAAAACCACAGCACACATTGTAGATTGTATTTCTTTATGAAAACACTAGCTGGTAAACCAGCGTCGCAAGGACGCTGAAGAGACACTGCTTACGCCCGTCGATAGAGGGCAAAAACAAATTTGAAAAAAATTAATTTCGGAAAAATATTTTTTTCATTTTTTTGTTTTTTGAAAATGTCGAAATTATTTCTCCCACAGCTCGGCTACCATTAATGTGTACATAGAGACAGAATACGGCTTTTATTATATGGTTCCTAGCGTCGCAAGGACGCTGAAGAGACTGCTTACGCACAATGCATAAAACTTTTTTTGAGAGAAAAAATTTGCAAATAAAGTTTTTTTTACATGAATTGGTGGAAATAAAAAAAAAAATTGGACAAAAAAAATTTAGGTCCAAAACAAATTTCGCAAAAAAAAAATTTAACCAAAAAGAAATTCGAAATTTTTTTTAAATTTTTTTTGGGGGAAAAAATTTGAGATTATTTCGCCTACAGCTCGGGCTACCATTTTGAAAAGTTATTTACCAATCAGATTACAGACACACGTACGGACAGACAGAATAGTGCTTTTATTAAGATAGATTCACACACATTTCATGTTTATGTTTCCTATTTCAGTGATGCCGGTGAAGGATTATAATTTGCTAGAGTTGAAATGGATATTACCAAATCAATATAAACACTACAGGTATTTTAATTTAAGACTTATCATATAATAATCTTTTTGCCTCTTCATTGCTTAGTGCAATCTTGTGATCACGTATTCTTACCTTATTTTAATGTAATTTTTACAAGAGTAACAAAGTAATATAATACTAATTAGTGCTATACTAACTATACTTTACTTCGTGAGACTTTAGTACTATACTTTATTAATGATTTTATAATCTGTCCTTGATGATAATTTCATTCAAAATTTATCAATCATTTCATCTAGGGCACCTCCGGCGCAATACGTTTCCTGGTTAATCTCACATAAGGGAGAAGGCAGTTTATATGCATCCTTGTTGAAAAGGTAAGTACCAAAAGATTTTATTATGGGTCTGATAGATTACGCGAGAGGTTCAAAATATTTAGAAACTCTAAAACCTTTCCATAAAGCAAGAGTTAAATCATTATCCTCCGACATAATTTAGAATGCGCCCATGTGCATTTATCATATTGTAATCCGAGTTATTTGGATACATTTTTGGATTATTATGTGAAAAGAAGGGAAGTGAAGGAAGATTATTCTTAAAAGTACTTTTCTTCATTTAACATCTTCCTTTTTTATTGACGAATAAAAATCTCAATATTGGTAACTTTTCTTAACCATAGAGGGTACATTTCAATGTTGGACGGCTGGTACTGTAACTATTCAGAATTTTCGGAATTCGTTTGTTCATTTGAACTGACCAATGACGGTGTTAACAAAATCGAAGAGGTATTACCTTTTTTTCTGATTTTCGCGGGCAGAAATTTTTGCGAGATTAATTTTCGCGGTTGAGAGGTCCAAAAATGTATAGTTTCGCGGAACTAATTTTCGCGATTGACGATTTTTTTTCTATTTTCGCGGAACTAATTTTTGCGATTAAACAAACTCTAGTTTATAAAAAAGAAACATTAAAATCTTTAAGAATCTTTAAATTTTCGCGATTGGCCAATTTTAACGAGTTTTGCGGAATCCCGCGAAAATTTGTGCCCTTTAAGGTATTATGACCGTATTTTTAGAACCACTTCTTATTCTGTATAACTATCAAATTTTTGTCGATGTTTATACCTCATGGTCATATTTGTAATCATTTGTAATTCTGTACAACTGTCAAATTTTTTGTCCCGTTACTTCTTTCACGATTTTGGTGATATCGTTTTATTCTAGATTGTCAATTCTCTTTTCCAATACTTGAAGATGCTACAGAAAAATGGCGCATCTGAAAGGTAGTTTCATTAATTTATATATATAACATAATTGACCTCCTTTATCCTAAATTTGAAAATGCTATTGAAAGTATTTATAAACAAATTACCATTTTTTGGCGTTAAAATTTTTACTTCAGTATAAGCAATATATTTTTGGAAACTTTTAGTACGTATACTGTACTTGTTTTGCATTTTGGTTCAGGATATTCAATCAAATCAAACACGCAACGGAAATATCGTTCAAGTTCCTGGAACCTGTAAGTCCATTGTTCTTGAGTCTATCTAAAAGGCTTTAATAATAAAAAAAAAAACAAATATAATTAATGGTTTGTTCAGAATTTAAATGACAACTCACCTGTAATTTGTGTCTTTCTCCTACTTTCATTAGGATGAACCTGAAGATTATGTCGAGAATTTGGTGAATTACATGCAGGTAAGGGTCTTGGTGATTGTCAAAGAAACTAGGTTCGTTTCAGACAGCTTCGCAAATTTAGCATAATGATTATTAGCTCATCTCATTGCTATTTATTCTGAAAGTAAGGTGAAGAAAACACCTATTGCTTTATAAACTTGACTCCACTATTTGTTAATGCTTTCTCTACTTAGAAATATCCGGATGAGGAATGGATAACTGCAGTTAACTTAACAAACGAATACCACCCTAAGGTAAACAATTAATTTTAGGAGGATACACATTCCAATGTACCAATCAATCCTGTGTTTGACATTTTCCTTATTCTTCTTTCTTTCTTTTGAAAAAATTCGGAGAATTAGTTTCAGTACTGTTACGGATGTAAAACAAAAAGGATGTCTATAAGTTTCATGATCATGTTCGCTTGTCAAAACCTCATAAAATAGACTGGAAGAACGAGGCATTTGATGAAATTTGCCTCGATTCTACAAACACCTTTAAGAGACTTTTCTATAAAAGAACGACTGATCATGAATTGAAACGCGAACCATATGCAAATGCCGTATATATATACCCGTAAGGGTTGAAACAAGAGTCACGGTTGGATTCTCGCGAATCCTATTGCCGGCGACGTGGCTCAGTGGATAAGAGCCCGTGGTGCAGATGCAACGATCCCGGGTTCGAGTCCCTAAGCTGCCGAGGCAATAGGATTCGTGGGAATTCACCTGGCTAACCAAACTTGTTCTGATATACATATCTAAATACGCTCAACTTAGTTCATATATATATATATATGTGTGCATAGGGCTTTGTTTGATCGAAAAAAAAGAAGATATTTGTTTGAAAAACGCCATGGGACAATCTGTGAATAAACCTTTTAATTTTTAGTAACTTTGTTTTTTATTTCTCAGTTGATTGAGGAACTTCAGATGATGTTGTCACCTGATTCAGTTAATATTGTTGTTTCGTCAAAGTCGTTCAATCATTTATCGAAAGAAGAAGAAGAACCTTGGTTCAAAACGAAATACTCAATCAAAGGTGCGCTCCAACCATTTCTTTCTTGGATCTTCTGCTGTAGATATTTTTTACCTGTCAAAAAGGTTTTTAGTATTGTCCCACTTAAACGGATTCATCCAGCATCTCATCCAACATCGATGTGGTATAGTGTATTGTATTGATTTGATTTGATTTTTATTTTATTGATTGTATTGTATTTTCATAAAAAAACACCTCCTCCACATCGATGTTGGATCCGCTTAAGTGGGCCTTATCACACCACGCTCAATTTCAATCACTTATATTCAATAAATTTGAAAAGGTATATGATTTTCTTAAAGGCAAACTTTTTCTACCATCAAAAAACTTTTTAAAAGTTTTTGATTAATTTATAGGAAACAACTTTTGTGGGAAGAACTTTTTACGGTTTTCGTGTTGTTGTTTTTTCTCTTTTCTTTCTCATAGTTTTTTCCTGTGAACTCTTCCAAATAATACCATCCGATTAATACATGAAAAACGATCTAATTACGAGAGTTAATTCATGTCTCTAAATTGTATATGACTTATTTTATTTTTTCTTAGATATTCCAAAGTCTTGGATTGACCCTGAAAAATGTATGTGCTGAATGATTTTTTTCATAATCGTTTCCTTACAGAAATATTTCCATTCGATTTCTCATCCGCTTTTTCTAGTGGAGCTGTATGGTGTCGAGTGGTTTTTTCAAAGCGTGGTCTTTGGGGTCGGGCTGAAGTAACAAAGATCCTCATACAAAATCTATCTTAATAAAAGCACTATTTTGTCTGTCCGTACGTGTGCATTTAAAAATGGTAGCCAAGCTGTGGGAGAATAATAAAGTTGAAAATGTTTTTTTTTGGTGAAAAATTGTTTTTCTAGCGAAATCTTTTTTAGCCTAAATTTTTTTGGTCCAAAATTATTTTTTTTTTCATGTAAAAAAAAACAACAATTACTCTTACAATTTTTTTTTGTGCGGGAAGCCCTAAGGGCGTGCGTCCTAACGACGGGTTTTGTGCATTATGCGTAAGCAGTCTCTTCAGCATCCTTGCGATACTGGGAACCAGCTAGTCTATATAATAAAAGCCGTATTAAAAGACGTATTTTGTATGTACGCATTCCAAAATGGTAGCCGAGCTGTGTGTTTATAGAGAATTTTTCGTGAAAAACAAGCTTTTGTAACACTCTCTTGGGAATTCTAAACTGATATTTTATTATGATATTTTTTTAAGTGTTTAAACAGCATAATTTAACTCCCAAGGGGAATCATATGTTAATACATTTGGGAAACATTTTGAGCTTGGATAAACGAGTTGATTTTGTTGATGTATGTTGTAAAAAGAGAAGCCCGTAGGGCGCTGAGATAAAAAAATACTTTTCAAGATGAAAGCCCGAAGGGCGCATATAAGTTTCATTGCGTAAGCAGTCACTTCAGCGTCCTTACGACGCTGGTTTACCAGCTAGTTATTTAATTAATATACTACTTTTAGCTAATAGAATTCAAAAGAAACGGAACTATTTTTTCTTTGACACTCTGTTGTGCCAAAAAGCTTTCTTGGATGGCAGTAAATAAGAAAGGAACAAAAAAATGACCCAGTTAAATATTATTCTTATATTTCTATTTCAAGACACACTGCACAACGAAGAATTCTTCCTGCCAAAAGATAATCAATTCTTAGGTGTGTATGTTTAACCGTATTGCAACCTACCCACTCATGAGAACTTTCTAGTGTGTCCCTTCTTGATTTTTTAACCTTTATTTGATCAATCTTGGATTGTTGAGTGTTTAGTAGGGAGGCAACCAGCACCAATTTTTCACGCAACATCCCGCGGCGATGGTGTAGGGGTAGCATACTCTACTTGTAATCGTAAGGTTGCAAGTTTGATCCCCCACTCCGAGACACTTTGGATGCAGCCCTTTGGACGCCATTGACTGACCTTTCGGTGTGACTCGACCAGGGGATTGAACCCACGACCCTTTGACACGATACAGCGAGCACTATACCACTAACTAGGTTACCGCCGCCACTATTTTCATGTTAATAATTTTTTTCTTCTTTTTTTTAGCAACAAATTTTGATTTGAAACCACCACAAGAAGTTAACGAGGTAATAAATTGTATAGAATATCCCATAAATAAGTTGAATTAATTTTGTAATAATCCTAAACAATAGACCTTATCGAAGTTTTTTATTTTGCAATGTATGTCGGTATTGAATCGGGGGCAAATTAAAATCTAACGA
>JAYRBV010021144.1:0-11379 GCA_036023255.1 Mitrocomella polydiademata
AGAGAGAAAGAGCGTTTTTAAAGAAAAATTTAAACGTGTAATATCTTCCAAACAACACACGTCTCATTGATGTCTGTCTAATATGTTACTCCATGCTTAAAACTCGTACCAAAAAGTAGTGTATTTTAAACAATGATGGATGATTTCGTATCTTATGTACCTTTAAAGTTTGCCAAATTTTGCGTATAATTTTGTTGAATTCAATACATATCGGTCAAGTGTGATCAATTATATTAAAAATAATCAATGATAACAATTGATTTTGCAGCTAAGATGATAGCCCCCTTGAGAGATGAATGTATTCTTCGGAAGAGCATTATTTCAATGGAAAAGCTACAGATGTCACTCCATTCATAAAGCTCGATGGTTATAGCTTTCTAAGAAATATTATGAAAAAGTTAGATGTGTTTGAAAAAACTGTGCAATGATAAAACGCGCAATTTAATTTGAGTTTCTTGTTATGCTAAATCGGTTAAAAATATACTTAATTTAAACCCTAAAGGCACATAGTTTTTAGCAATGCTGGGAAAGCCAGAAGATAGATAGAATACGACAATAGTTAGGTTTAGGTAAATAGGTATAAATATTTAATTGAACTTTTTGTGAGGTTTTTGGTATCAGATGGCGCGGTTCACATTATAGTTCAGATTTGAACACTATACAGTACATACAATAAAAAGGAAAGAATCATTAAGGCAAATTCAAACCATATGTCCAACATTTCATCCCCAACATCAACTCTTATAATAGACCTTATCAATACAATACAATACACTGGTAGTTTGGACTGATTGGATTTTCTTTCAGACACATTCTCCTCGAATTCTCCATTCTTTTCAAGTAATTAGTATAAACAATACAGTAGTAAATTTTCTATAGCTAAAAATGCTCTACGATAAAAATATAGCCGTGACAAGGGGTTCAGAAAACCCGAGTTACAAAATCGAGTTAAAAACTCGAGTTACGCATCATGACGTCATTTCTCGAGTTACTAACTCGAGATTTTTTACGTTTTTTAATTTTTCGAGTTACTAACTCGAGATGGAAAAACCAATAAAAAATTTTCGAGTTACAAACTCGAGTTGGAAATACAAATAAAAAATATTTTAGTAACTCGAAAAAATAAAAATGTTTGTCCAAAATTTCTAAATTTCTAAAACTTCTAAAATTTCTAAAAAGTGTAAAACAAATTTCCAAAAAAAGTCTAAAAATTTTATTACCACTTTTTTGAAATTTTGAAATTTTAGCACTTTCAAGAAATTCGAAATTAATGAGAGTTGATAACTCGAAAAAATTTTATTTACTTTTCCATCTCGAGTTAGTAACTTGAATATTTTTTTATTGAGAAATGACGTCATAATGCGTAACTCGAGTTTTTAACTCGATTTTGTAACTCGGGTTTTCCGAACCCCCCGTGACAACCACTCGCTCATCCTAATTTTTATTATGTACTAATTTTAATTCAGAAATTTGTATCAAAATTCAGCACATCCCTGTACTCACGACTGGGGTACTGAGACCGGGGTGCTTCACCCCAATAACTATAAACTAATAAAATAAATAAGAAAATACTTTCAGCTAAAAAGATAATTAATCTACTAAGAGTTCAGGGGCAACTGTTTTCACATCTCCACAATTGTAGTCCGCTGGAGATTTGATAGATTGCCAGTCATCTCTATACAAATATTTCATGACTTCAATTCCCCCTCGTGGCTTTCGTATCTTTCTACCTGCGAACTCGGTGAACTCCAAATCCCCATCCACTAGCCGTAGGGGAAAAGTCTGATGCATAAAATAGTGAATAGGAATAAGCATATTTTCCCAACCCAGCCGTCTCGTCCATCCAAGATAAAAAGGTTTGTAGAGAAATAAATCTAGTACGACATTTTTATCTAGTTCATTCTTTGGTTCTAAATAATAGAAGCGGTAAGCAGCGCCACCGCTACCATAAATGCAATGAATGTTTTTAAGTTTAATGTCCTTACATAATTGCTCCATTGTCTCGTAATAACCAGGAGTGTACATGATCCCAAAGTCGGCATCGTTGTCCCAAGGCAAGGGTCCCTTGTACCCTCGTAGAACACCCCAAACTGAACCGTAGAGAACAAAATGATGAAGATTGTTCTTTTCTAAGGCGTCATTTACATCTTGGATCAGTTTCACCAGATACGCCAAACGATCTTTATAATACTGACAAGAGTGGCTTATTGTGTTCCTCTTGGTGTAGTAATTCAAGTGTCTAGTTTGGCTGTACATGAAGGTCACCAGAACGAATACTGCACATAATATGAAAATTCGTCGTCGGCTTTTACAAAAGATGTGCCGAACGGTGTCAGCTGACATGCTTTTAAGTCTGTATCTGTAAAAAAAAATGAAGTTTTGATATCCCGCTTTTTAACACTAGTCAGTACCAAACTGTGATTAAGGGCTCTGTAACCCCTTTGCTGAACTTTTCTAAACACTCATTGTGAATTATACAGGAAAAATCAGTAAACAATGTCATATAGTTTTTTAAAGATAAAAGATTGAAATTTACAAATATGAAAAAACCGCATCCAAAACTACAAACCATGAAGAACAAAGAAGACGCGAAAGTGACCAATTTGAAAATACTTGAAGGAGTATCGTCCCATTTTAAATATTTTTCAAAACTTTTTGCTTTCTTAGAAGCGCATCATAAGTGTCTAAAACTATCTTGGGGCAAAATTTTCTAAACGCATTTTTGATATAAACTATCACTAAAAAAGTGTTTTTCTGCAAAAATTATTTTTCTTCGTTTTCGGATGTAAACCGCTATAAAACCTAATTTAGTGTATTAGAAAAATTTTGCCTCAAGATTCATATGGCCAAACTATTTTGGAACATGCCTATAAAATTTGGTAAAATAATATTAAAAGTGGGTTGAGGGTTACTCATTCTCATTAGGGTACCAGAGGCTAATTTGTTGTTATTTTTTTGAGAAGGTTTTCTTCAAGCGGGTTGTTTAATTTATGTAATTAAAAATGATTTATATAAAAATAAAAGATGCAATTTCATGCAACATTAAGGTATTGTTTCATGCAACATAAAGTTAATGTTTATCACATTTTTATGTTTTGACACCATTAATAAAATTTTGATATCATCATGAAAAGATCATTGTTGCTTTTACAATAGCATTTCTGCTAATAATAAAGAAAAATTGTTTAGAGTGTTGTTTTTTGTATAAGTACTTGTAACAGGATGCGTTTGATAAAAATATTTTTACATTAACGTTAATTTACGCTGATTTGTTCAGTAAAAGCGAAACCCTCTAGAGTAGATGTTTTGATTTAAGAAAAATAATTTCATTGATTAAAGACAAGTGAATTTTCCAGCTTCCTTTTGGTGGTGAGCTTTATAAGCAAAACTTTGAAGGTCTCTAACAGAGTCGTAAATGCATCATTTTTCAAAAAAACTTCACAGACAATTAAGTTAAGTATAAGACTATCATCTCCCAAAATATATTCCCGAAATTCAAACTTTCGTTTTCATAGGGGTTACAGAGCCCTTTAAAGAAGATATTTGTATTTGTTTCTGTACCGTAGTGGGCTATTTAACACCAAAGTAGATCAAAAAATGTCTGGAATATCTAGATAAATTGAGATTCTAAAAATACTGGAATATCTTTCAGCTAAAAAAGATAAATCAAGCTAGATTCGTATATAAAAAAGTGGTTATAAGCCGCTTAAGGTTTCCCCAAAATCAGCAACCTCCTTCCTTTCACAGTTGACATCTTTGGCTAGAAATTCCATCTCACCCCTGATAGTAGGCAACAAATTAAAAAATATTCTACCGTTCTTTCTGTTTGAGTCTCCCTTTTAAGTCTTTAAGGTTATACTTCTCTAGTTTTCTAAATCCAATTCATAAACGAATACGTATACCGCATGTGCATAACTTAATCTCTCTTATATGCCTGTTAACTATATAGATGCATTACTTAAAATACGATATCATTTATCTTATTGAGAAAAATGTCTTAACATTATTACGGTGAAACTGTGTATGTTTCAAATAACTATCAACCATTATATTGTCGTTACATAAGGAAGCATATCAAATCAGAGACAATCACACAATGGCAAAAGTAGGATGAATCAATGCATAGTCCCATGTAAATAGATAGAGGGACTATGACCGAAGACGTCAATCCTCATTATTCATAATGGCAATCCAACTAACTTATTTAGAAAATAAACAATTCAAATTCTCCCAGCAGTAGCAGTTTCTTTCGGTTTTTTGAACAATTGGTTTCAGTTTTGGCTCGACGTTAGCTACTCTAGTATGACGCCAGAAATTCAAAAAAATATACTACAGCCTCTCTGTTTGAGTCTCATGTATTAGTCTATTATTAGCTAATTATCAATTTATTTATTGTTGGTACAGCGAGTCTTCCTAGGTTGTTACTTCGGATTACTTCTCTAGCTTTTGAAATCGAATTCATAGGCGAAAATATTACAGTCGTCACTATCTTTTATTGAGAAATATTCCTTAACATTATTACGGTGAAACACTGTATGTTTCAAATAACTATCAACCATTATGTTGTTGTCGTTTACATAAGGAAGCAGATCAAACCAGAGACAATGGCAAAAGTTAATAAATCTACATTAATCGAATAAGTCTTCAGTCCTCACTCATAAATCATTCAAACTAAGAATATAGAGAAATAAATTCTTTAAATAATCAAAATCATTCTGGAGACAAACTGCAAAATACGCGGAATTTTGTGTTCTTCGATCGTATTTTCGCATATAACAAGCTAAAGTGAAGCTAAAATAGATTTTATCCATAGAAACCCGGGCACAGAGGCTTGGTGCTAGACTAAAATTAACAGGATTCGTCAATTTATCGAAAGTTGAACATCTAAGACTAACAATAAAGACCGGATCAAACCAGTTCAACATTTCATCCAACATCAGTACGGAGGAGTGTTTTCTACCGATATAGCACGCGATATAGGGTGCCATATTAATACAAAAAAACTACTCCTTCGGTTTGATGTTGGATGAAATGTTGGACTGGTTTGATTCGCGGCCTTAAATCTCATCAATGATAATAAGCTAAACCCGAAATAAAATGCTACTCTTGTTTCTTTAGAAAAGTCTGCGATTCTTATATTGTGTCTCCAAGAAAGGCTTCAAATCATCGATCCAACATTTTATCCAACATCATACAGAGAAGGAGTTTCTTTGTACTCGTTCATACACATTCCTATTTGTACTCGTTCATACATTCCTATCACTAGCAACTACCTTTCCACTAGTATTCTCATGGATGGGAGGATCCACGTTGATAGCACTTCTACTATATAGAGAAGAACTGTCAGAGTATGTATGAAGTGAAACAGATAACATGGATTAGAGTAAATGTTAATGGTAGATACAGCATTACCAAATAAAAAGTTAGTCCATAGAAAATTAAAGTAATAATGACGATCAAAACACCATACATATTTTTCTGACTAATATTTTGTTTTACATCAAAAGCAACACCAGAGTAGTCGTACAAAAGGAAAGCAAACAGTAGTTAAAAAATGAATTAAAACTTTTAATGGATCATTGAAACCTGAATTTATAATTGATGCGTATCAAAGCTTCTACACAAAATCTGAGGAGGAGTGTCATAAAAAGCAATTAACCTATTAACAGTCTGGGAGTATGATGGTGCAGAAATTGATTTTCGCACTCCTCCTGATATTTTAGTAGGCTTTATGGTTTTTCTAAGCTAGCCACTCAAAATATAATTTATTGTTATTATTATTATTATTATTATTATTATTATTATTATTATTATTATTATTATTAGTGAACACTCTAGATCCCACCGTTGTTTTCAAGAGAACTGCAGAGTTTAAAGTCAACACACGCGTGATTTAGGGAAAGTAGCCGGGAACGAAAATAATTTGGAATTAATAAGGATTCATACAGAAAACTTCTACATTTACGTTGAGTTCTTTGAATACACTTGGGAGTCGATCTAACCTTTTGAATCAATGAGCTCCGATTAAGATCGCCGGTTCATCGGCACTATTGGCACCAATAAGAGACATAAGAAATTTTGCCATACTGTATAACACTCCCAAGAGACATAAGAAATTTTGCCCATATAACTCCCAACGAATAACAATAGTTAGACAGGAATAATCCATGTAAGCTCTCTCTCTTTTCAAGCTACTTTGCTAGTACAGTTGTTATGATGACCTTGTAAAAATGGTTTAAACAACTTTTACATCATATAATTCTCTCTTTTCGATACTTTGATAAGTCAAGACCATATGTTAAAAACCTAGTTTTTATTCATGATGAGGGAAACTTAAAATAATAATGTGTTTTTATTTCACCGTGTGTAAAACATATTCTTATTTATATTAATTAACTTTTTATAACTATTCACAACACAAAAAAGACTTTTTTCATTCACCATGAACGACCTAATAATGTTTATATCTAGATATAACTGCTGTGCTACAAAATTCTATACACTCAACAACTACACAACTAATCAACGATACACACCATATAATAAGTTGAATTTACAAAGCATGAATATAAACTGAGTTCACACACGCAAAACAAAAAAGGTTCTATAAACTTATATGGCACCTCCCTCCCGCCTGATTCAGCTTCTAAAAAATAACACGTTTGTGCAATATATAGGATGGAGTTTTATTCTTAACATGAAGATGTAAATAGTATGAAGAGTTTTTGATGAATGAAGTTGAAATTTTACATCAGGGTGTCTCCGGAAAAAATGCTATCGTGTTTCTTTTGATTTCAATTGTCAAGAGCACCCTGTATGAGTAGTATTTGAATTTCACTAGCCATCAGGAGACCTGTCAATCTTTCTTTTTTTTATCAACAAACCCTTACAGCAAACAATTGAACACGCGTTTCCAACCGTTCCGTAGTCTTGCCAACGTTTATGCGTGTGATATAGTGCAAAAATAACCAAAACTGTGTTATGAAACTTTTGCAGTGGCTATTATTCTTTTTTCAATTTCCATACTTTCGTTATTTATATACGCAAGGAATTATACATACTTGTATCTTTCGAAAGATAAGATTTTTTTAGTTTTATTATGATACTTTTATAATCTTAATTCTGTCATAATAGAATCTTTAATTCTAAACTTGCTTTTCTTTATTAGAATCGAAGCAATAGAAAGCTGTATTATGCTGTAATAATAGAGATAGCATGGTATTGGGTATTTTTATTTTGAGAGAAACATTTGCGGCTGGAAAGCATAGGGTTTTTGGGGAAGGTGCTCGTAATTTCCAAAAAGTTAGGTGTTAGATTCAAAATCAAAACGTTGAATCGCCATTATACAATAAACATTCAGTCAAAGTATTGCATGAGCGGAAAACAAGAAACTTTAAAATATTACTTTATTACTTCTCAAATCGCATACATTTCAAACTTACTGCACTCCAACTTTAATGCATACAAATAAAATAAAAGGGCATTTCAAATAGCATTTTAAAATATGATTGACTATTTTAAAAGCCAAACCCGAACTCAAATACTTTGAAAACCAAAACACCATTCATCATCAACTGAAATTTCCTTCTATTGAAAATTAGACCATGATATTTTTCTTAAAACACCTAATTTTGCAAAAAGATCTGGTCTCAAAAATTTGCAAGAAATAACAAGAGATTGTGCATCAAACCAACAGTAGCAGAAGTATACGTATGCTTAATTGAGACATTTGGATTTATATTTTGAATAACTCTGGTCCTTAAATAGTGAAAAATCAAAAATAGTTACAAAAAACTTTTCCCTGGTAATTGCACTTCTTTTGTTCTCAAACTTATGTTTACATGGAAACACGATTTGTTTGTAAATATTCTTAACCCTATCCGATTTTTTTTCTATAACTTTATTTTTATAAATGCAAATTAAACTAAAATTTTATTGTCGCACTTTTTGTTTAAAATCTTTAGGTACATTTCCACAGATTTTAGTCCCCGTACCTTTATTCAACTCAAGAAATAAATATTAGTAATACTTCAAGACAACATTTTGAAATACAACATAAATCAAACCAAAAATGACTGAGATAGAACTAAATTTACTAATCCAAACTCGTTCATACTTTAAATTATTATTTCTTCATATTAAAAGGATATTCTTTTAAAATAAAATCTTAATTAGTTGATTCTCCTTCAAATGAATTTTTTGGAAAATATTCATAAAAAAATAAAAAAATCTTGCCATCTTGGTCAGCAAGGACGATTTCCTTTTTTTTAATCTAATGAATCCATTCAGAAGCTATTTCCCGCCCTCGTCAGCTATTCAATTTCGAAATAGATTTAAAAATTTCTATGTTGTTTTAAGAAGTTGCGGCCATTATAAAAATGTTCAACATTTTTTTGCAATTATGGAATTACATTTCCAGTATTATTTTTTAACTTCAATTATATTTAGGACCACATCCATACCGCAAATTTCATGATGATCATAATATCATGAATCTATATGGAGATATATGCCCACGGGCTAAAAATCCTGAACAGCCCGAAATAGAATTCTTGTTTTGAGATATGAATAACCAAGAGCAGACATTCTAAGTAACCCTTTTCCGATAACTCATAATCTTGGGGTACAAAGTACAACTCAACAGGCAGAATACGGTTGATTTTTTTTTGTTTGTTTTCCCTAGCCATCTTAATTGAAGTTTTTCCAATATATTTCTCAACTTTACTATCAATGTCCTTGTTAATATAAAACGGAATATAAACGGATTTCAAGCAATAAAAACCTTTATTTGAAGTACTTTATCAAATAAAACGCTAGAAAGTTGATCATTATTTTTATAAAATAGAAAAATAAACGATACGAAGTTTAGAGTGTGTAATTTAAAATAATAGAAGTACTGTACCTCGTCAAGTATGGCTTATGTACGGGAATCCAGTGTTTATTTTGTTTAGACATAGTACGGGTTCACTTCACTCTGTTATACCGCGTGCTGTGTATAATACACATCACAAAAATGCTTCTATAAACAACTTTCAATTCATAGAAGTGCAAAGACCAAAATTGATCATTAAAATTAAATTGACGAGGCTGACAGAAAGGCTATTAGAGAGATTCACTAAAGCAATTAATCTTAACGAGATTGTGTACTTTCTAGATTGTTCCTGTTATTACTATCATCAGTTGAGTATGCAGGAAAAGCATCTGCGATGGTGGGTAGATTTATAATTAATTGGTCAGTCATTGGGAGTCACCCTCCATCTGACTGGACTATAATTCAGTATATTATTATCATTTTATTTGAATATTTATACAGCCAGATTAGCAATCCAGCGGCGCACTTATAATTATAACATAGTTACCATAGTTACGTCTCTGCCGAGGAGTTTGATTTTTGTGTCACTATTTTCTAATACGCCGGTAGCGATGGTCCTTATAAAACACAACATGATATATTCTGATGTAGTAATAGGATAAGATACCTCAATGTCATCATGATGCGTCCAAAGTGACATGTTTTCTAGAAAATGTACTCATTTATTTGACCAAATAGTGTCTGTTGTCAACCTCGTACCCAGGGTCCTTTGCAGCTTTTCTGATTTTTGCGCAAAGGACCCTGGCGGTACGAGGTTGGCCTGTACCAGGACCGCCGCACGGTACAGAAAATGTCTTGTCCTGCCGTACGAAACATAACAGACTCTACTTACTTGTCCTGCGCGTACGAAACATAACATACTTTACTTACTTGTTCTGCCTTACGAAAAATAACAGACTCTACTTACTTGTCCTGCCGTACGAAACATAACAGACTCTACTTACTTGTCCTGCGCGTACGAAACATAACAGACTCTACTTACTTGTCCTGCCGTACGAAACATAACAGACTCTACTTACTTGTTCTGCCGTACGAAACATAACAGACTCTACTTACTTGTTCTGCCGTACGAAACATAACAGACTCTACTTACTTGTCCTACCGTACGAAACATAACAGACTCTACTTACTTGTTCTGCTGTACGAAACATAACAGACTCTACTTACTTGTTCTGCCGTACGAAACATAACAGACTCTACTTACTTGTCCTGCCGTACGTAACATAACAGACTCTACTTACTTGTTCTGCCGTACGAAACATAACAGACTCTACTTACTTATCCTGCGCGTACGAAACATAACAGACTCTACTTACTTGTTCTGCTGTACGAAACATAACAGACTCTACTTACTTGTCCTGCCGTACGAAACATAACAGACTCTACTTACTTGTCCTGCCGTACGAAACATAACAGACTCTACTTACTTGTTCTGCCGTACGAAACATAACAGACTCATACTTACTTGTCCTGCCGTACGAAACATAACAGACTCTACTTACTTATTCTTCTTTAACCAGAGTTTGGTACAAGCTAATATACGAGGTAGGACTGTTCTTTATTTCAGACCATTAGTTTTGTAAACTAAAGACCTCGGTCGCTTTCGCATAGATTTCGCCTCGTTCGTTCCCTGACGTCACAGCCAACGGTCTATATTTTCAAATATAAATCGGCTAAATAGTTAATCATGATGAATAAGGCAATTGATATATTTGCTGAACAAAGTAAACTATGAATTTTGTCTTTTTTGCTCAATAGTTTTTCAACACAGATCGCTCATCTCTATCGAAAGTAGTCTGTGAAACATTCCCAACATGCTCTGCTTCGCTTTTTAAGCGAATTGCAGCTGCGGTGGTCTTTGCGCAATACTATTGCTTTCTTATATGCAAGTAGACTGGAGACTAACAATGGAAATCTTGGATTAGCGGATATTCACGCATGCGTACTCAGCCCTCAAGTTTTTTGGGGGATATAATATGGAAAAACAGAGTATTGCCTACAGACCACCGCAGCAGCAATTCGCCTAAAAGCGAAGCAGAGCAAAGTGGGATGTTGCGCAGACAATATCGAAAGCGGAAAGATCTAGAGACTCATGGCTAACGGCAAGTCTTCGAGGAAAACCTCAATGATGAGCTCTCTTTTCACAAGTTATAAATTATTTGAATTTTTGAAATCGGGAAAATTTTTAAACTTTGCTGAGTTCTTACAGAGACTTTATTGGGAGAAACTAGCTGGTAAAACAGCGTTCCAAGGACGCTGAAGAGACTGCTTACGCAGTGAAAGTTACTTGCGCCTTTCGGGCATTCATCTTGAAATGTTTGATATATCAGGCGCCCTACCGGCTTCTCTACTTACAATATAACTAGCAATTAGCCTTTGCTAAAAATGCCCCCCTACGCATGAAATAACCATAGTAATTATTTGCTGAAATAAGAAAACAATTTCGAGAAATTTTAAGCAGTTGAGCCAAGAGATCGTGTAATGTATGTGTCAAGAACTAAGACAGA
>JAYRBV010021155.1:0-11378 GCA_036023255.1 Mitrocomella polydiademata
TGCTTATTTAGGGAACCACCGCTATGAAAGCTACACTTACCTACATATATTATAGAGATTAGGAGGGAGAATTTTCTTTTTTCTTTTTGTTAATATTATTTTTTTTCTGAATATATAATTTTCAAATTTGACCTTTTCGGAATTTTGGGCAAAAGACCTTAGATTTACTCAATTCCCGTATAAGTCAAAATTGATTTGATGGAAATTGAAAAAAATTGTTGAAAAGTTATGATTATAAAGTATAAATATTTTTCCATTTACTTTATTAGTTGTTACAATACAATGCTTTGTTTAACATATATGGTAATTTGATGACGTCATAAATTTAAAACGACTATAACTTGAGAAACAAACATTTAAACTCCATGGTCGTAATATTTTTTTTGTTCAGTTTTTCAATCTTTTTCATATGAAATAAAATAAATCATTTTTTCGAAAAAAATCATTTTCGTTTGTATTGTGACGTCATCAATACCTAATTTGGTCCTGGACGACTATTTTTCTAATTTCAAATTGGCCAACAACTGATTTCGTAAATTAATTTTGTCATCAAAAAAGGCTTTTCCCATAAGCATCAGAGTTGTAAAATTGTTGTGTTAGGAAAATAAAAACGGTAAAAGAATAAATTCAATTGGTTCAATTCCTTACCGAACTTTTATTACTTTCTATGCACGCCTGTTTGCAGTGGTAGATTTGTTCTGCATTAACGCTTTTCAATAGAAATATACATCAACATGATTAAATGTAATTAATAAAATAATTTTTTTCAGCACACAGATTTTGGACAGGTTAACAAAGAAACTCATATTTTGCTGAACAAGAGCCTGAGAAAATTAAACACAAAACAAAAACAAAACAATAAAATGTCAAGCCTGAGTGAATATTGATCCATTCAGAATGATAAAGAACTTAAACTTAGACACTAACTATGTAATTAAAATTATCGTTAAATTACAAAAAAATTATCTCCGTAATTATCAATTTTTTATCACCAATCTATTTTTCATCACCAATCTAGCAAATTATTAGTTCTTCTGTAAAAGAGAACCAAATATCATTATATATGTACTAAATCAAATTTAATTAAAACAAAATATTATTGTCATATAAAAATATTTTTAATATTTTTAAATTTTCTGTTGGCATTTTCTGAAAAGTTTCTCATGAAACGGTTTCGCTCTGTTGCAAAATTAATTACTGGAGGTCAAGAATTTTGTTTACTACAAACAAAGAAATAAAACTTATGTTCAACCATTACTAAACAACTTTGAACATTCTTTCTAGGGGGTTCGTTGCATTGAGTATAATTCAGAAAAAGTGGGAACATTTTGATGCAATTTTTTTTTTTTAAATCACTCGTCTTGTTGCGTATAATACAATCATCCTTGCAAATGTGTAACTATATATCTCCGATAATTTCTCCAAAAGTTACTTTTTAGTTTCGTACCCAACCCCCGTATTTGAAGCTTATTTGCCATGAAAGTCTTCGAACAATCGGGTTTCTTTGTTTAAAAGGTTCATTAAGTAATTAGTGTTCGTTACGATGCACACCGTTGAACGCTTGATCAATGAAGGGCGGTAAACGTGCCATTTGGGACCATTCAAAACACAAAAGATGAAACAAAGAAAAAAGTAAACTCGCTCTAGGTTGGTTGGTTGAACACATAGCGAAACACTCGAACACTTTGGTTTGAATAAATAGTTGGGGAGAAAAACAAGAAAGCAAACCAGGGCAAACTGTGAGATTTGTTATAACAAAGGAAGGGAGAGAATCTCATTCAATACAGGAGGATAGCAAAGGGAAGATTTAAACCCAAAAAATTAAACTCAAATTCTCTCTCCTTCTCTCTCCTTTGCTTTCTTTTTTCTACTGACAATATAACAGCTTCAACCACCATCATTGAATAACCTCTCTTTTGATAACAAACACGCAATGGTAAATGATCTTGACGTCATCACTAATGAGGGCATTCCGTTTGACCAGTAAGTAGTATATTTATCATCATTGCATTCATTATTTACAGTAGTTTACAGTGTTTTAATGGCAGAAATATTTGCGTAGCGAAAAAAAGTGCATAGACGCATCGAGGGAAGGGGGAAGGGGGTCCTTGTAAAAGTGTATGAGGGTAAACGCTACAATAAAATATAACCTAAGGGTATCGTACCCTATTTCCGCAATTATTTGTGCGTACATACTATTACTAAACAATATAGTAAAATTGTCCCTTTCTCGAATAATGATTTTTGGGGCTTTCGCAAAAAGGAAAAAAGTTCAAAATCCCTTAATATTATTTGTATTTTTTGTATGATTTGAGATTTTCAAAAGGCATAAAATTGTGATTGGCTATGACCTATCCTGTCTTAGCCTGTCCTGGGAAAGTTGAACTGAATTCAACGTTTGTCTCGGCACAGAGTTGGGATAGCCGAGATAATTAGTACATGAATAATACATGATACCCGTGTCTTATCCAAAAGTGGACACGTGGAAATCCACCTTTCAAGTATGGCTTATGCTATCAATGCGTGTAAGTGCAAACAACCTTCGAAGATAATATCATATCATATGCAAATATTGCCTTTCGATTTTTTGGAATTGCTATAGACTCCTTTTCCTCTGCGTCTGTCCATCTTACATCCGCCCACTCGTTTGAGATTCGATTCGACGTATATTCACTGATAAAAGAGAAATTTTGTTAAATAAATGGATGGACAATATGCAAAACAAATTTCCTCGGCTAAAAATACATTACAACTCAATCAACCAAATGAAAATATATTCCCTTTTATTTTGGTCAATTGTGAAAGGGATGACATTCATAATTGTCCCAAATTATATCTCTATAAATCCTTTTGAAATATGTAAACAAAATGAATAAAACAAACACTGAACTTTTTGGTGGAATCGTAGCCAAGAAGACGCTAGGCTGGTAACCTGCTGGTCGGAAGTTTGAATCCGCTACTGATCACAGTAATGAAGATAACCTCTCATAGGTTCCGTTTGTAGGTGTTTCGCAACGTATTCTCTCATTGATAACAGTCTACTTAGTACTAATTAGTGCTACTGAGTACTGGAGGAGGCCATTTTGGGTAAACATCCATCGATGATATTAATGATAATACACCTTTCCACGGTTTGCGAAAAGCTATAGAAAAGAGAAAAAAGACGTCACAGTTTCAACAAGAAAAACAACAAAATTTGATTAGAAATTATATATACAGTGAGTCCCTCAAAAAAGTAGCCTTGACTTTAAGAAAGGTATTTCTTTTGATAGAGCTCCGATTATTGCGATTCTTATACTATTAGATAGAGAATCTTCTGGGCTTTTCAGAAACTGCATTGGTTAATTGATCTGGTTAATGACAGTTTGTATTGAAAGTAAGTGTTAAACCTTTGTTTTTTGCCATAAACTGAAGTTGACGAGTTAATGATCTGGTTACATTAAAGTTACATTAATTTAACAAAAGAAAAGTTTAAATTTAATGTCCAATAAAAATAAGAAGCATAAAAATCATAAAAGATAATTCACACCAAACACCCGTTACCCGTTACCGTTACCAAGGTGTTAATGTAACCTTGCTCTGACCTGTCTCTACCCTAGTCGAGAATACAATAGAATTAATTGACCCAGACTCATTAAAATGTGCGAAAGAAATTCCCAATAGATTCTACGCATCATTGCATATTTTCAAATCTTATTGTTTCAAACTGTAATTAACCAGATCAATTAACCAATGCAGTGCGAATACCCCCTAAAATAAAACTAAAAAAACCTTTTAAATCTGGAGCTAAATAGGTTTAAAGTCGTCTTCACGGTGATAAATTTTCTAACGATCAGTTAGAACATGCTTTAACGACGCACGAACGTATTGTATCAATGCATGCTTTTCTTTGTTTTGGTTCAACAATGGAAATAATGTTGCGATGTGAAATAAAACACGAAACATTTTTTTCGCACGAACATTGCTGTTTAAAGAGCGCGTTTACAAAAAAAAACACTTTTATTGAAAGGGTGTGCAGAGCAAATTTTTGCATGTAAACAAATGAAGTTTATGTCAAGTGTCTTAAATTATCATTTTTATCGTGTTATCTAATATTTTCAGTTATATGTTAGTAATTAAATTTTGAAGTACAAAAAATTCTAATGGTATAAGAATCGCAAAAATATGAGAGCTCTATCCAAAGTTATGTCTTAAAAGTCGTGGCTACTTTTTTGAGGGACTCGCTGTATTAGAAACCTCTAATTTAGAGCTGAAAGCACAAGGGAATACACCTTCCACAATCTGTAACTGTTCTACAAAATATTAATTTTTTCGGAAGTAAACAAACCCGAAGTGAGATGCGCGCGCATAGCTTTTCGCGAACCGTGGAAAGGTGTATTTTTAGACTTATCTTTTGGAACACCAAAGATATTCTGTGATGCAACAAGAAAATTAGAATAATTAGTTACTTTACTTTTGTGTAGGAACATGAATTTATCGGAGCGCAGAAAGCGTACATCGTATACGATTGAAGATATTTTGGGAATCAAGATGAAATCTGATGGCGAAGAAGATGAAGAAGATACAGACGACAGTATGGAGAATCTTTCACCAACAAACACCACAGCATCGTTAGAATCAAGTATCTCAGAAGGATCTGAAGGTGCAAAAAAGTTTCTTTTCATGATTTTCATGGCTTTAACAGAGCTTGTGGGGTCTTTTAGGCAGCATTTTCTTTTTATCAAAATTTGCCTTGGAGTTTTCTGGAAACCCACTGTTGAGGACCTGTAGAAGTCACTTATTAGAAATTTAGCAATTTATTATCAAGTTTATAGATGCAATTTTAATCAAGCATAGTATAGTCTATCTAGTCTATCAAACAAGGAAAGTTTAAATTATACCATGCGATACCATGATACTCGGCTGATGTAATAGATAGCTTTAAAAAGTATCCCACAACACTAATCAAAAATTTAGTTCTTATTCCATGTTATCTGTTGGCTAAAATTAGTTAATAGGTTAAACTAATTAGTTTTTAAGGAAATAATTTAGTTAGGTTGTGACTCGCAGATGTCGCACTACCACAGGTTGTGACTCGCAGATGTCGCACTACCACAGGTTGTGACTCGCAGATGTCGACTACCACAGGTTGTGACTCGCAGATGTCGTACTACCACAGGTTGTGACTCGCAGATGTCGCACTACCACAGGAACAAATTTGAAATTTCCCTCCAGGGCATTTAGTTGGAAGTCACTGACACTGTAGTTTATGTGTTTTAATGTACAGAGTGACCCACAGAAAAGAAGAATCTAACTTTAAACTTCAATAACTTTTTAAGTTTTGGTCGTTTAAAGATAGTTTTTGCACAATTTGATAGATAATTTTTGCGCAAAATGAATATTTAAAGTTGAAGACTAAAAATACATGTTATGGAGTTTAAATAGTTTAATAAAAGGAAACATATTATTTCTTGTAAAGAGTAACATAACACAACGGAGAATCACAAACAGATACAGAAACTTAATTTTAGAAATAAATTCAAAACCAAAACTGGAAGACAATGCTTCCCACCAAACTAACAATATTAACCATAAGAAAGTGTTTACAAATTGTGAAAGATAACACTTGAAATATTACCTGTTTACCGGTTTACATGGGAGAGACAGTGGCGTATTCCGAACATAGTCACGCCTCTGCCGAGAAGTGTAATTAACAAAAGAAGAGTAATTGTAATCATTAAAAAGACTTTCTCATCTGCTGTGTGTGTGACTATGTTCTAGATATGCTACTGAGAACCGAATGTGGGAGAGAGTACTGACGAACTAACAAACAATATTACCATGGGAAAGTACCTGTTTACCGAATGTGGGAGAGGATACTGACGAACTAACAAACAATATTACCATGGGAAAGTACCTGTTTACCGAACGAAGCATAACAACACTGACCAACTTATAATATTACCTTGGGAAAGTACCTGTTTACCGAACGCAGCATAACAACACTGACCAACTTATAATATTATTATGGGTAAGTACCTGTTTACCGAACGAATCAAGACAACAACTAACCGACTTAAATTTTTACCATCGGAAAGTACCTGTTTACCGAACAAATCAAGACAACAGCTGACCAACTAAACATTACCGTGGCAGGGTTCATAGCTTCTGGAAAGTCAGGGAAAATAATATCACTGACAAGGCAGTCAGGGAAAGTCAGGGAAAAATATTTTCTTGTGCTATCTGGTAAGGGAAAGTCAGGGAATATTTTCTTTTGATAACTATATTTTTTCTGTGCTCCATCTTAATCTATCCTACCTTAACTTTAATTTTTTCAAAAGTGTGTTTCTGTAGTATAGTACATCTTTGCTATTGTAACTAAGAAATTACACTCAACCATCACAGTACATTTATGACATACTATGTATGGGAAATTTTTAAGACGCATAGCTGATTGGGGAATTGCAATTTTCTGTTTGGTCGACAAAGTCTACTGATTCAAAATAAGGCCTATTGCTATAGACATGTAAAAAACACTCCTGACTTTCAAACATGGGAGTGGAAGCTCTAAGATCTCACGCTAAAAGTGAAAACCACTTGAAAAGGGTAAAAGAGAAAAAAATTCAAAACGAAGGTGACATCTGAACCTCGGCAGACCAATAGCTTGTTATCATAGATCCAATCTGAATCTAACAATCACATCAAATACCTTTTTACTTTTCTCTTGTCTCATGCGTTCAAAAGTTAACTTTGCAGAAATTCAGATGGAGTCAATAACTCAAAGTTTCCTCACTCAGGGCCAACCACTCAGGCCCTTCGCATGACGGAAATGTTCTCCTGGGAATTCGTACTATTTGGTACAGGGTAGGGATTGTCTTGGATTTTCAATGAAACTTTTATGAAAGTGGCAAGTTTATACAGAGGGATAAATGTGAGCTAACTTTCCAGGGTCAGGGAAAATAATATAATTTTAACATAAGTCAGGGAATTTGTTTTTAAAAAGCTACTATGAACCCTGCGTGGGAAAGTACCTGTTTACCGAACGAAGCAAGACAACACTGTCTAACTTATAATATTAACATATGAAAGTACCTGTTTACCGAACAAAGCAGACAAAATGAACAACTTATAATATTACCATGGGAAAGTGCCTGTTTACTGAAAAAATCAAGACAACACCTGACCAACTAAAAACTTACCATGGGAAAGTACATGTTTACCAAACGATTTAAGACAACAACTGACCGACTTAAGTTTTTACCAAACGGAAAGTACCTGTTTACCGAACAAATCAAGACAACACCTGACCAACTAAAAACTTACCATGGGAAAGTACCTGTTTACTGAGCGAAGCAAGACAAAAACTGACCGACTTAAATTATTACCATCGAAAAGTACCTGATGTTTACCGAACAAATCAAGACAACACCTGACCAACTAAAAACTTACCATGGGAAAGTACTTGTTTACCGAACGAAGCAAGACAACAACTGACCGACTTAAATTATTACCATATGGGAAAGTACCTGTTTACCGAATAAATCAAGACAACACCTGATCAACTAAATTATTACCATGGGAAAGTACCTGTTTACCGAACGAAGCAAGATAACACCTAACCAGCTTAAAATATTACTACGGGCAAGTACCTGTTCACAAAACATGGCAACACAATGGTAAATAACTTTATCAACATTATTATTATAGAACATTTCAAATTTAATTCAACCTTTTTACGATACGGAAAGACAATATAAGAAAACAAAGTAAAACATATGGTAAAACACCTTTGCAAAACAAGAAAAGACAAGACTAGAAAACAATATAGTATAGCATCAGAAACTACCATAGGGGGTAAAACAAAATACAAAAGTACCATAGACCCTACACCCTATTTACCAATGAAACAAAACAAAACTAACCACTAAGAAAAAAGATACATAAAATTACCATGGGAAATACCATATTTACAAACGAGACAAAAAATACATTACAAGACTACCATAGTAGTGTTGGTGCAATAAATAAGTCAATTGTACAGCAGTGTGCAGAAAAGTACTGAAGTGTGAAGAAAAGGAGAAAGCATTAGAAATTGTTAAAGTACAAAAAGAGTTTGTGAGAGCTAGAAGACTCAATACCAAAATTGCATACGGCATAACTGTCCGACGTTGATAACATCCGCCCCTTTATTTTCATATTTTTATGGGCATATCAAAGTTAGAATCATAAACAATCAAAATGGCGAGAACGACTTTATTATTGTTTAAGCGAGCCAATCAGATTTCAATACAATATTTTCACCGGATGTCCTGTCCTTTACTGTTGATGTCCAAAAAAAAAGAAAAAAAGTGAACATCCACCTCAAAGATTTGCTCATTTTGTATGTTTGTCATTTTATCTCATGCTATTACTTTTCAGGTACCTCAGATTACATCTGCTCAGCTTTTATATCTTTCAGCAATTAATTTTATTTCCGTATACGTACACAAAACCCAATACTTTTTTTTTACAGAAACCTAGATAAACCATACATTATCGCTTTAGGCGTTAAATAAACGTACATCGTAAAGATGTTTCTTTAACGTCTGAACCAGGACTGTTTCTACTGCCAACAAATTACAGAACTCTACAGTGTGTCCATTAGTATTTCACATAATGATAAAAAAAACTGTAAAACCATCATTCTCCCTGACGCACTGTATTTAGTTAGTCTTAGTATCATCTTAGAAGAACTGATAATTTTGTCCCGGCTTTAAAAAAAACTTACCAAAAACTTACGCTCTTCATGAAAAATGTCTATGAAGTATTTTCACCCCATCCCCCTCCCCTGTGCGCGTAAGAATGTAAGAATGTTACACTAAACTCGATTCAATTTTCTCTTTAGCTATGCAAGATTAACTTTTATTATTCATCGGAGAAATGAGCTGCCGTTTATGTTTTTATCAAAAATTTCATTATGTGTTAATAGCGCTGATAGTTTTCCCAAGGTGATACTTAAACTCATTAGTCAAAAGGTCTGGATCGGTTTTGGTGCAAAATTTTAGACATTTTTTCTAGCGTTGAAACGGTGTAAAAATGACGTCATTTAAACGATAGCTGTTACAAAACCTTTGACACACCCCCCTGACCTGCGCTATATGTTCTCGACAGTAATTGATCAATTTAGAGCCCACTCTCAAATAAGCGCTCCCTCCTCTTGACCTTCGCACGACTCAACTACGTAGAGACTAACTACTCTATTGACCGAGCTCCAATCTAAAAGAAGTGCGTCTGAGTGGCTAGATGCAAAACTATATAGCCAGAGCTTAAAAATTTCGTAAAGACGAGCACCTAATCAAAAAAATACTTCTTATAAGGCTCTTTTCGAATAAGCGCCCTCTCAAAAAACGAAAAAAATTAGATAAGCGCCCAGGGCGCTAAATTGATCATTTACAGTAGGTGTACATGATATTAACATTCTAGCATCAGCTGACACGTTTTGGTAAAGACATGACATACGCACACATCTTGTTGAATAGCAACTGATGTTTTCGGTTAAGACATACGTACACACGCATTAGCTAACAAACATTTTTTTTATTCTTTCTTTCACACCAGACGATTGCGACTCTTTTGACAGCCCGACAGCCGACCACGACACATTATTAATGACGGACGACAGTGTTGCCAGGGCAACGTTACTTAGCAACCCGTTACTAGGTAACGACCACCAATTACTAGTGCCGACGACTAAAAAACGACGTTATCGCACCACGTTTACGACCTACCAATTGGAAGACCTGGAGAGAATCTTCTGCAGGACTCACTATCCCGACGTCTTCTTACGAGAAGAGATCGCACTGAAGTTAGGGTTAACCGAGGCAAGAATTCAGGTAACACAAATCTTATTTTCGTATACCTTAGCTGTACTGTACTGTAATTTTTGCGAATTAGGCCAACATTACTCGTGAAACCTCTTAGAGATAGCAAACGCGAAAAAAATCTCATTGTCATAACGTTGTAGCGATGTTTTATTGAGGCTGGCTATAAGTGTGTTTCCCTAAAAAAGATTATTCAAGATTCGAGAAAATTAATAATCTCGAAATTAAATGCATGCTGAAATCAGTAAACTTAAAGTTAAGGTATTCATGAATGGAAACATATTTTGTTTTTTAAATTTCGGTTTCGAATCTAGTATAATTATTATTTTTTTTCAAATTCAATATTTTTATCTTCACATTTCTTCTCACAAGATGGCATTATACATGAAAAAATGGTACTATTCATGATCTAGTCTGATTATCATACTCGTACGGAAATACAGGTTCCTCTAGAAATAACACAGTTTTTGAAAAAGGTCTACGAGTAGACTACTATTCATCTAGATGATGTTCATTCTTAGTATTGTATCTTTGCTTTAAGGTTTGGTTTCAAAATAGGAGAGCAAAATGGCGCAAGCGTAACAAATCATCAATGAATCCTTCGTCAAATCCATTACAATTCGCTAGTAACCACCCGTCAAACAACGCCAGTAACATGAACCTGCAAAGTCAACCCGCCCTGCAGAGTGTAATTAGGGGTTTGAATAATGGCTTACAGTTCCCTCAAGCCCCGACCATGAACTCTTATCACCAAAACCCGGTCTATAACAATATATTGAAATCACTGTCCACCACAAATACAACAACAAATAGCGGGCAACCACAACACCAACAACAACAACCACAACAAAACGATAAAGTGAATCGCAACAATATGTATAATTGGTATCATAATAACCGTGGTCAAATTCAAAGAAACTTTATGTGTTCCGAGGCGCGTAACATCTCTCCTAATAACACAAGTTTTTATTTTGGGGAGAAAGACCAGCAACAACAACAACAGGCGTCATGGTGGTCGATGCAAGGTCAAACGGTCTAAATCTAAACGTGTACCGTAGTTCTGTTCTTGAAATGTACAATTTTTAATGTTGGTAAATGGTTTATATATGATGAGGAATTTGTTGACTCTAGTTTTTATCTTTTTGGTACAATGTTTTATTGATTGTTTATAATTTTTTGGAAATTGACTGATTATCTTTTTTTAATTTTTGCTTTAATTAAATATTGCATAGTAAAATTTATTATTTTTTTATAGTATAGTAGCAGTAAAATATATTATATATATATATATATATGTTCTCTTTGTATTGTTGACGTAGTTGAGTTAGTCTGTGCAACACTCCACTCTTAAAGCGAAGCAGAGCAAGAGTGAGAATGTTTGTAGACATTGGCTGACCAGAACTTTTGCACGAATAGACCTTTCCCGTTTATACATAGATTCCTACTATTAATCTCGGTTTCATGAAATATTTGCACGCCCTCCTATCATCTCAAGGGTATTTGAACCTTTATACTCCCATGAGACTCAATTACACAACT
>JAYRBV010021166.1:0-11376 GCA_036023255.1 Mitrocomella polydiademata
ATTTCCTATTTAGGACACAGTGTCCTATTTAGGCAGTACCGTAAGGTGTGTCCTATTTAGGAATCTTTCCCTGACTGGCTCCGGCGTAGAAGTTACATAATTTTCCACACACTGGACTGGAGAGAAACAATTCGTCGCCCTTACCTTACCAATTGAGCTACCCGTCCTTAAAAATTATAAAGGTTGTGCATATGTAGGGAATAGTTATTTGAATACTTTGTAAGACTCAACAATATGATGTGCTAAGTACTAAAAATGGTACCGACGATGCCTTTTTTTTCTTTTATTTGCGTATATATAAAAGGTACCATTTCTATTTCAAAGCGCCCCTATAAAGATGAGACTGTAATTTTTCTGGTACCCACTTATTTGCTTATCAGTGTATCTGCTGACAAAAGGTTTCCTAATTATATGACAAAATTTACTGCAGATAATGCATATTTAGATTAATAGTTGAATCGTTCTTTCCACGTTATCCCACCGCCATATTCCGCCATTATACCTAGTCTGGAAATTATGCGTACTTATTTTGCTGAGGTATGCTTTCTCGGAATTTTTTGAATCACTTCTATGGTCGCTCTTACCTGAATATTTCAATATCAGATTATAAGGATATCGTTCGACCAAGGAAGTCATAACAAAAATCTGTTTAGCCAATCAATCGTCATATGTGATGTCATATTAGGTCCCAATGATCTGAACCTAGGAAAGCCGAAAAATTATAACCAAAACATGAGAGCGTATTAACATAACATTAGATAAGAATAAATTTCAACAGATTTCAACTCTCTGCTATGTGTCTTATATATAACTTTAAGTAAACAAAATGCATAAGAAGTGTAAAAAGCATATGCAAACGTATTAGGAATTTATTATAGAACGCAACTATGGATTCAGGTGACGATGATTTTATGTATGACGAAGATGAATTATCAGACCCCGAAGATGATCAAGATGACGATTTTGACATTTCTTGTGAAGTTGAGGCTGCTGGAGAACCGTCTAGTAAACACCACTTAAAAGAAGAAGATGATTTCTCATTCGACTGTCTCACCCCAGAATCCATAGTTGTAACAATGAAGCATAGCATAGATGAGGTCAATTCGGTATTTCAGGTATAAACTCCATAAACTTTGATGATGTGTTGTTCATTCAGAAAGCCATATAGGCCCTATCCTGATGAATCTCTCTCTATATATATATAAGGCCATATCAAAGCATTGATTAAGCGCACATGCACTTACTTATTTAAAATTTTGGTTATCAGAAAATAGAAACATTTTCGTCTGAGATAGCTTTAACCCCCTCTCCCCTCCTCTTACTTAACGGAACGAAAAATTGTAGCAAAAAAACAACACGCCACCACTTTCCGCCCTCTTTGGAATGAAAGACAAGTTTGCAAATTAGACTACACACTGCAAATTAGACTGCATGGTAGCGCGGAAAAAGGACAACAACAGACATTTTGGCTGGTTATACAAGATTTTCGTCTTATCTTGGACAAAAAGTTTTTGTCAACGTCCCCAAAGAGGACAAACAAACAAATGTGCGGAAACAATAATTGCCGTTGTGTCGTTTCTGTACATTTTTTGTCCCTTTCTTGGCTAAAATCCAAGATTGCAGCGCAATATGAAAAGGTCTATTCGATTGAACAGTGGGCACTTTCCCCCACTAAGAAGATTGAGGAATCCCTGATTGAGACATCTAGACCACTATCGAACCTTTCAATCAACAGCTTTTCCTCTTTTCTGACTTTTTCCGGTATCAGATTACTTTTTCCAAAAAGCATTTTAAAGGGTTTACAGTATTTAGTTCACAATTTGGGCCCCATGATTTATATCCCACGTTATTCACCAATGAATTTTGAACAGATTCACTGTTTTTTAACGTAAAAAAGATGAATCAGGTAATAAGATAATTTTGTTTGCTTTGCGCAATCTTGTTTTAAAATAAATTCTTTTGTACCTGTAATCATTTTTTTTTTTTTACGGTAAACTTGGGGTTTTATACCATGAACTTGTTCAAAATATAATGGCAATTTATGTGGGTGCCCTTTTAAAGTATTTTAATGCCCAATTACAAACAAAAAAACAACTTAAAATACCTTTCAGGAAAAGCCTGATATGATCGCTTGATATAGGGAAAAAGCTACCCAATTGTGAAGTTCAATAGCGGATTCAATAGCGTTACAGGTCCTTGATCGAGAGGTTAACCCCCGAGTCGCCAGACCAGGGGAAAGCGCCGTACTGTTACTCTATAGTAAGTCGTAAAACCTCATGGGTATTTCAAACTGAAACGCAATAACTGTCACATGGGAGTTACAATCTGAGAAATACTTTGCCATAAAAAAGTGTGTCTCAACACTTTTAACATAATCAAATAATTTTTTTGTGTAATTTTTTACACAATAAAAAATGCTAATTGTTTTACAAAAGATTCCTTGTCTTGATTAATGAGCGAATAATTTTAATGTTTTTTATATTATTTTATTTTAATGTTTTTTTATCACTGTGGAACTGATATCAAATTCAGATAAGCGTCGCACCAGGATTGAGGGGGTGCTTAACCCTTTAACGCCTGGGCCTTAACTAGCGACATTCAAAATGGGAAAAAAATTCTAGTGTATATGGACCCTAACTAAGACAGAATTGCAGTTGTCATTAACTGAAATAATCTGCTTCGTTTTGTACACATATGTGTACATCAGGAATAAACAGATATACTGTAAGCTATTTTTTTTAAAGTTTTTATACCTGATGTACACATATGTGTACAAAATGTTTGAATACAAATTGTGAGTTAACCATGAAGTTTAAACTAAAACTAGTCATAGCTTCCACTAAGATGCCCCCGATTCTGTCAAACTCTGAAAAAAGTTAAGGACATTTTTCAAAACCTGAAAAAAACGTTCACTGCTTTCATTTGATCTGGTTCTAGAATTATTACCTTTTAGAACTAAGGACAATGTTTTCATACGGTACAAATACGCACAAGTAAAGAAAAATTTGGATTAACCAGGCTTAAACATAGCCAGGCAAGCCATCCTCTTGCTTTTGCTTCTTCTCTTCAAGAACAAAGTATGCACGTTGGGTCCAGTCCGATTTAAAGAGAGTTAGTTATTAATTTATTTGACATACCGTATGTATAATATATTTTGAAATAAAATGAAAGAGACAAGTTCATTTCAAAAATTCTATTTATTTTTTGTAAAAAAGTTTAAATGTAACTTGTAAATCTAGTCAGAATTTTAATAAATAAAAAAATTGCTTTAATCAACATGTTTTGATCTGCCTCAGATCATTTTCAACTTGTAAGTCATCAGTATAGAAAGGTGTTACAACTTACTTGCAAATGGGAATATAGACTAATCACTGTCTATTATATCATCAAAAGATTTCTTTGATTGAATACTTATTACGTCAATTCCCTACGGTGCGCATGAACCATAAAACTTATTGTTGTTTCTCCATCAGCAGTGCAGCCCGCATGCTTTTCAGATTACAAAAATGAAACGCACAGCGTGTAAATATTAAAATACGCTTAGTGTGATAGTCAGAACTACTGAAACTGAAAAATATTTTGAAATAGGACTCCCATATTACACTTTATACACCCGGGACTCTCTATTATAGCCTCCTCGACTACGCTGCGCTTCACCTGCAGGGGCAATAAATGAATGTTTTGTATAAGACCAACCTTAAAAAGTTGTCTGTTTCCTATTTACCGGCCGGGTGAAATAAAAATCGATATGAGCCGGCTGCGGCGGAAAACTTTTTTTTTATAGATTTCCTGGGAAAAAAAGTGTTTTTTTATTTCCCATTAAAACCTGTTGTTTGTTCTATACATGTTCTAAAATATCAACGAAAGCAAAAATTCATAAAAATAACTTTTCTACTTGATCTTCTCATTCATTATTTATTTGTCTATTTATAAAAAGGAAATGTATAATAATAAAATAAATGTCTTGCACTTTATAAACAAAAGGTCTCCTGTATTGAAAAAAAAGCTATTTGTTTTAAAAATAGGAAGTCAATTCGACTCTCCTTCAAAAAGCAAAGAAGGGGACAGTTTTCTCATTATGAGGAGCGCGATCACGCTCACACTCCCTGCAGCGCTGCTAAAACCTTCTCAGGAGCGTGATTAATTGCGCTCCTTATTTCGTTGAAAATTGTTTTGTAAATGTCATTCTTTAATAAATAAATAACAAATCTAACCATCTTTATACATCTTTGCTGTTTAGAAATAACATTTTTGTTTGGAATAAGTAACAAAACAATAAAAGAAAAGGGAGCTATGTCTTGTTTCGTTTTTCAATTGCAATCACGTATCACAGGTGTTACTATTAAAAGGAAAAACGGGAATTTCCCTTACTTAGAGAAAAAAAGAGGGAAATTGTTCATTCAAAGTACAAAGAAGTATTTCATGTTTATTCTTGATCATTAATGTGCCCCATAAGATATTTTTATATTTTGTAAAAAAAGGAAGCATGATTTTCTATTTATCAATGTCATGCATATAAAAGCTTCTTTAAAGATCAAAAGAACAAATATATTTAGAAAAGTAATGGCACCTCTAATAAAGAAAATCTTTATCGTTCCCTATACACTAATTAAGATTAAGGTTACACATGATACTCTTTTTGTATATAAAAAAATAGAACAAACAGAATACGTCTTAATTAACGCCACTTATTAAAAACAAAATAATAAATAAGATTCCGGATGAAACAAAATGTTTTACGTGTTTTCTTTGCCCAGTGAACATTTTTAAAGACGTAAGCAAACCAAATCCCTCACAGTGACCGCTAGGCGTTAAAGGGTTAAAATCAAGAGGGACTCTTCATAAATACTACAGTACTGATAGAAGAGAGGCTACCTAATTTGAAAAATAAGATTGATTTCTAGATTATCCATACTAACAATTAAAAAAAAAATGACAATTCGTGAAATACTCAGCAGGCTTATTATTCTCACCCTTGCGAAGTTTAAGTTATTTCAATTTACAGTAATTTCACTCAATCGCACACAACAAAAGCCTATGTGTAAAACTTTTTTTCTGCCACAGAATTTTTATTTTATGAGAATCGCACATGATTACACTATTCTGAAACTCTGAGAAGGAAAATCTTCATTGACAAGATTGCTCAATACTCAAATACTCTTTTATAAATTTTCGCCAAGCAAACTCTCAGAAATCTCATAAGTGTGTACTGTATTTTTACAATTATTACTTTTAGATTCCACATGCTACAGCAAGGATTCTTTTAACTCATTTTAAATGGGATAAGGAAAAGTTACTTGAAAGGTATTTATTTTAAATTTTTATCATTATAAAAGCTTTTAAAGATATGGTTTACGTGAAATATTTATGTGAAAACTAATACTTTTTTTAACGTTGTACAGATATTATACAACAGACCAAGAAAAGCTCTTTGAAGAAGCCCATGTTATAAGTCCTCATAGGAGTAGACCAATGTCTGGAAGATTAAAGGTAAGAAAACTTATTTGGTTAGGAATGTTTTTTTTTTAAATAGCCATCAGGTTTGAATACCTCATCATGTCTTCAATTTTTCTGAAAATTTAACTCATAACAATAAATTAGAAATATGAAATGTTTTTTAAAACCCCTAAAAGCCTCGTTGCGGTGTTAAACCCCCTAAAAGCCTCGTTGCAGGGTTAAACCTGGGAAACTTATATTACCTTTTATTTTAAGAAGTAGAGACTTTTTCTGCTGGCGTTGTTTGTTTTTTACAAAGGTAAATTTCTATAAATCCCGTACTAAGTAAGTTTGAAATTGCTTGAGAGAATGTATAACAGTGTACTTCTCATTTTCAGAATTCATCTAGCAGCAGTTCAAGTAATGTTGTTGAAACAGAATGTGGTATTTGTTTATCTCAGGTTCAATTTGAGGTAAGTTTCATAAGTAGGAGATTACATGTACAGCAAATATGCTTTTTTCTTGTCTCCACAAAACACTAGTACTACTTAGAAAACTCTGCCGTCCAATGACATAACCAGGTAAATCTACTTGCTCAATAGAAAAATAAAACGTTCTGATTGGTTGAGAGAGGTGACATAAATACAATATTTCATAGGTTTGCGCCTTTCAGGCTTGCATTTTAGAAAGAAAGAAAGAAGAAATTTTTATTGCGATAGTTCATTTGTTCTCAATATAACTCACCTTCTTTTTTTTACCTATATGTTCTTTTCCCATTTAGAGAAGGTAAAAACATACTTTCAGAGATACGGTGAAAATTAAATAAAAATCAATGAAATTTTTATTTTTATTGCGCCCGCACGCACGCATTATTTTATCATTTTGCCTGTTAAACTAAAGATTGAGTTGGTGTCACCTAAAATTAAATTAATTGTATGTGATATGATATCTAATAGATTGCAAACATATCGTATCTAAATCAAAATTAGCCTGCAACGCTGGATTAATCCTTGCTACGCTCAAGTAAATTTTCAAAGCTATCTTTTTTTGAGAATTCCTGCCCCGAAGCCGGCTAAGACTAAGAGATCATTATAACTATTCAAAACTAGCTGGTTCCCAGCTAGTTTTGAAGTCTAGTCCCAGTGTGCCTGAGTCAGGTCCTTGTTTGTGCTGCATGTCAGATTTTAGTCTCTCAAAATCCTCAGAGTGAACAGTCATATATAACCAGAATATATATACAGTAGCCATCTAGTATAAACAAACTTGTTGTTCTCTCTCCTGGTAAATACAAAGCCACCAAACGTTTTCTAACATTTGACAAAAAAAAAAAGTTACCCAAAAACTTTTTTTTTTGAAATCTTCAAATAATTTCCCACACAGCTCGCGACTACCATTAATGCGTACATACATAGAGAATACGGCTTTTATTATATAGACTAGCTGGTTCCCAGCGTCGCAAGGACGCTGAAGAGACTTTTTTTCCAATAAATCTGCTGTTTATGCATGCCCTTCAGGCAAAAAAAAAAATATATTTCACACAAAAAAAACTAAAGAATTTAGGCCCAAAATAATTTCACCAAAAAAAAAAATTTTCCCCAAAAATTTTTTTTTTTGGGGGGGGGGAATGTTGAAATTATTTCTCCCATTGCTCGTCTACCATTAATGCGTAGATAGATAGATACAGAATACGGCTAATATTATATAGATACACTTTTTTTGTTTCAGGTTTTAACTGGTCTCCAGTGTGGTCATCGGTTTTGTCAACTTTGTTGGAATGAATATCTAGTGTCAAAAATATTAACAGAAAATACTGGTCAAAATATATTTTGTCCGGCTACAAACTGTGATATATTAGTTGACGAAAATTTTGTTATGTAAGATACTATTTATGTTTTATGCTCTAAAATATTTTTAGTAAAAAGCATAATAATAATGATCTATGTTTTGCATGGCTTGTTCCTGGTAAACCATCATGGCCTTTAGACGGCCAATTTGGCTATTTCTACAAGCCACCTTTTTAAAAACAACTTAATGTACTAACTAAAATAAAAAAATACTGTACATAGATTATGTAAAATGAGGTTTAGGGGTTCAGAAAACTAACTAACTTTTAAGTAACTCGAAAAATGACGTCATAATGCATAACTCAAGTTTTTAACTCGATTTTGTAACTCCGAACCCCAAGGAATTAAAGATTAAAATTATTTTTAGATTTTTGTATCAGCAAGTCTACAGTATAACCAGAACTTATGTCCCAGTTGAATTATTTATCACTTCTGCTATGAGGCGTTACTGTACGTTATAGAACATTGCTTCTACTATCTTGTCTCTAAAAGTGTGAATAAGAAACAAAAGATTGGATATTTTATTTACAATTGAAATAAAAAGATTTTTGGTCTTTACTGTGTTACCATCCTTTGTATTTGTTCATGAAAATTTAACCTTTTTCTTATAGAAAAGTTTTGCAAGACAACAATGTCAGATCTAGGTATCACAAGTTAATTGCAGACAGTTTTGTTCAAGTAAGTAAAAGCCATTAATAAACTAATTGTCTTTTCATAGTATGTCAATTTTTGACATGAAGGCATATATGGTCTGGCTCCTTGAGTTTGATTTTAAAAGCTACTAGTGTTGATTTATTAATAAAGCCTTTCTTGTGTTTTAGAGTAATCACCTAATGAAATGGTGTCCCGCACCAGATTGTAGTAATGCTATCAAAGCTTGTTACAACGATGCTAAACCAGTGACTTGTCTTTGTGGATACACTTTTTGGTATGTTAGAATGTGTCTTTATTTTTTCACTTCTCTCAATCATAAATGGTTTTTTAACTGAAATATGAAACAACAGTATTTTTAGGTTTGGCCTATTCATCAACTTATCTTTAGATACCATTCAAATACATTTATACGCAGAACATTACATGATGATGTAGTAATGTTTTGGCTAACTTATGTTCTCTTTGACTATTCAGTTTTTCCTGTCACAACCAATCTCATGATCCTGTGAAATGTTTCGTAAGTTTAGTTTGGCTGTTTTTTGTTTTATTTCATTAAAAATGTGAATACTTTACGGTTTCGCTGTTTTTTGCCCTTTTTGCGAAAGTTTCTTCCACAAAATTTTGAATGAGTCATCCGCAAAATACAAAAATGTTGTAGTTGTGCTGAACCACAAAACTTTCTTCCAGCGAAACTTCCTTTCTTTAAAGTAGACAATTTGGTCTATCTTATTGGCAGAAGTTTTCGCAGGTTGATATTTTCACGATTGTAGAAATTTAACTATTTTTATGGTTTTAAATTTTACGTATTCAGGAATACCAACACTTTCATTAATGATCACCTGTGGAAAAAAACATAATTTTGCAATTTTTGTTTTCCCCAATAAGGTGGATTTGATTGCTGTTTCTTTGAAATTTGCTGTTTTACATTGAACATTTTCTCCCAATGCAGTATCTCAGTGCTCGCTTTTTCCAAGCTTATTTAAATATCAAATTGTCATTTGAGATGCTAAAACAAACATTCAGTGAAATTTTATCTGGTTTGTTTTTTAGTGGTTAAAGAAATGGTTGAAGAAATGTGATGACGATAGTGAGACTTCAAATTGGATTGCAGCAAACACCAAGGTACACGTTTCATTTAATTTAGTAAAACGTAAAGAAAAATAGCATGTTTTAATAATTTTTACGTGGATTTAATTTTGTGAATTGGCTGGTTGATTTTGTTTTCACAGATGTTACTTTTATCAATGTTTATATATTTTAGAACTCATAGCTGGGTTTTTTTACCAGAACTTACTCTTATCGTAGTTTGCACTGTAAGGTTTTTTTTTTGCAAGTATGGCCATAAACATGAAAATTTGTCTCAAAACAATTTCTCTCCCTAAGGTACATAAAAAAGTTATTTGAGACATCTGACTTTTAATAACTGAATATATATTTTATGCATATTGAAGATGATTGTATGAAAATATTATATTTCAATTAACTAATTTTAAATTTTAGGAATGTCCAAAATGTCATGTGACAATTGAGAAAAATGGAGGATGCAATCATATGTTATGTAGAAACTCAAGCTGCAAGGTTATTTAATTTTTCAACAAGTGTTTTTCTTTTTTGTACTTACCATTAAAATTTTGATCTGACCATAGTTAATCTGTTCCTGTAGTGGATCGTCTAGTTTTATGTTATGACTTTTTTATAAAATCATCATTAATTTTTTTCCAGGCTGACTTTTGTTGGGTATGTTTAGGGCCTTGGCAATCCCATGGTTCTAGTTGGTAAGTGTACGCAAGATCTTTTAAATTTATTGGTTTATTGGTTCCAATAAAGCGACACTAAATTAATCTTTAGTTTAACAAAAAAATATTATGTAAAGAACTAGAAAAGAGATTTTGAAGTTAAAAAACATAAATAAAATCTGATTTTTCTAAGATATATTTATTTTGCTTTTTGAAAAATACCATACGAGCAGGCCCGTTAAACTAAAGATTAAGTTGATATCAATTTTGTTGCTATCTACATACCGAATTTCTCAAAAAGACGAGTGCTTAAAACAAAAGAAATGAAGAACAATTGTGGCATGTTTTTTGAGACAACCCTGTACAAATAGTATCAAAAATCAGGGTTTTCAGTATTTTTAAACTAAGTAGGAGAATTAATTCTCGCAGTTGGCAATTTTAGGACTATAGCTGGGGCATGCTAACAAAAAGCACTTAGAACATTTTTACTTAAAGAGAAACACCAGGCGAACAAAACTCTCTGTATCGATACAAACTAATTATCTATTTGTATTCACCCTTTTGTCCCTCAGGTATAATTGCAATCGTTATGATGAGAAAGATGCCCAACAGGCTCGTGACTCCCAAACAAAATCTCGCGCAGCTCTAGAACGCTATTTATTCTATTGCAATCGGTACATGAATCATCTACAATCCGCTAAATTCGAACAAAAGTTATACAATCAAGTGAGGGAAAAGATGGAAATTATGCAAGAAATGAATATGTCTTGGATAGAGGTATGTTTCTACTTATGTCTTGGATAGAGGTATGTTTCTACTTGTGAACCTTATAGGTCCAATTTCTAGAAAAAGCTGTTCATTCGATTTTAAGTAATTTTCATACTTTTCCTTATAGGTCCAATTTCTAAAAAAGGCCGTCGATATTCTATGTTTATGTCGTAATACTTTGAAGTTCACTTATGTTTTTGCATTTTATTTGAAGAAGAACAATCATTCTATAATTTTCGAGGTAATTTTGGTATTTATATTTACAAATACCGCAAATGATCAATTTAGCGCCCGGGGGTTTATTAAATTTTTGGGAGCACTTAATCGAGAGGGGGCCTATCAAATAATGTCTGTTTTTCATCCTTTTTCTTATTTTATTAATACCTGCATACCCCCCTGTTTTTAACGATAAACTGATAAAAGCGCCCATAGGGGAGGGGCTTATTCGAGAGAGACGCTTGTCAATTTTTGTTGGCTAAAAAGGGGGGGGGGCCCTAACTCGAGAGTGGGCGTTAAATCGATCATTTACGGTATGATACAATAATTTTGTGTGACATTTATGTGTTTTTGTGAATTTGTTTTAGCTGTGAAATTATGAATCACGCGCATGAATTATGTCAAAAAAGTTGAGATAGTGAATGAGTCTATCGAACTAGGATGAAATCAAAATATTTTACCTTTTTTTTCGTAGACTAATCAAAGCGACCTTGAGATGGCGACGGAACATCTATCCGAATATTTAGAGCGAGATATAAATACAGATGAAATTACTGCCGTACAAGAAATAAAACAAAAAGTACAAGATAAATATAGGTACGATTATTGCGAAGCATGAAGAATGAATAGCTTCGCCCTTTTGTCGTGATAGTCTAACAAGATCAATGCAATGTATTCTTAGTATAAATTCGTCCTACCATGGTGTTATTTTGCTTAATCCC
>JAYRBV010021177.1:0-11373 GCA_036023255.1 Mitrocomella polydiademata
TATTAACACATAATATAATTTTAGATAAAACATTAAACGGCAGCACATTTCTCCAATGAATAATGAAAGTTAATCTTATAAGAGGAAACTGAATCGAGTTTAGTGTAGCATTCATAATGGTAGAATTTTGCGTCGAAAAGGTGTATTATATAAATGTACATACTTATTAAAGGAATAAAATTAAAACTTTTGGCTAAAATAACAAATTAATTTTATTATGTTTATTAATATATATATAGCAGATTTTATTAAAAAGGTCGCGTTATAAAGATGGTAATAAAGGGAGGGCATTCGCTTAACCAAAATAAACTGCTGGATAGAGCCAACCTCGTTCCCAGGTTTTTTCGCTTTATATCAGATTGGTAAAAAAGCGAAGACCCTGGGAGGGAACGAGGTTGGATAGAGCATTATGCTTTGAATTAATTTAACACCTTTTGGTTTCTTGCAAAATCTTGGATTATCAAATTCCATTTATAACCGCAAAACCACCTGTGATTTTTTTACAAATTCCAAAATTTATATAACCAGAAATTAGATGTTCAAAGGAAATTTTTAATCAGATTTTTATTGGATTATTATTTCATTATTTCTTTCTTTTGTCGAAACCAATTTTGGTATATCTCCCCTTTATTCTTTGATGTCTAAACATTTCCTCCAGATATAAAGGCTTTAAAAACTTCTGTCTTGGACTTTTAAACTTAATTTAAAAAAGGTAGGAAAGATGTGTAATAATTAATTAGAATATTACTTATTTCTTTCATACTTAACGGCCCTTAATCAATCGCGAATATTAACCTAAACTGATACAAAATGTAAAAACAATAAAATCATTATGAAATCATGGTGACGAGAAGCAGTCAATATTTTATGTATATAAAAATACTCAGTTTACCATAATTTTCAACTGATGATCGCATTTAAGCGTGAACTTTTGAAATAAATGAAAAGTATGTTCGTATAATCAAATTTCGCATCGTGTATGCGGAGAGAAATCTATCATATGTTCATGTTATTATATTGCTGTATTTTTGGATATTGATATTCAATAAAGTCTTTAAACTTTAGATTTAAGCTAAAGCTGTGCATCTAATAAATCAAATCTGTTCATGATTTTCAAGGGATATACCTATGTATTTTTTGAAAGATATAAAAGCCTGGTATATTTTATCATCAATACCTAAAACGTTCCTATAATAAAAGTCTTTCCGATTCAAAATAAAGAAATAGTGTATTTATCAATATGCAGCTAACATGACTAAAAACAACATTTGAAAAATCAGGTTTAAGAGTGTAAGAAGATATGAATTAAAAAAGTTATTTCCACCTGCTGAACAAAAATTTATAAAACTCTCCGTCAAGGTTTGCAACTAAGAAAGCAGATGGTTAGCAAACAACACTTCATCCTTTCGTTTAACAACAGCTCGACTCGTCGCAGGTGAGCTTTTGAAAGAGAAGCGAGGCGAACGTCAGGTTTTATATTTAGTAAGCGAGACGAAACAAAAATGTAAACAAGAGCTAGAAAATACTTCTCAATATGTTAACACTTAGTATTGTTTCCGAACAAACGCCCCATTCCCGACCGAATATCTAAATGTGAGAGAGAGAGATATATGTATAGAATAATAAAAAAAGGAAGAAAAAATGATTATAAATGATAAATTAAAGGGAATAGAAAGAAAACATTTGAAACAAGAAACCGTCGCAAAATAAAAAACATCACAAAGTATTCATTATTTCCATCTATCTACACACACTACACAAGCGAAAAGCAAAAAAAAAGTTTGAGAAGAAGAATAAGGGAAAAAATATGGTAAGAACTATTTTCAATTCTCTTACAGGTTTTATGAAAAATTAAATTATGTAAGATTTAACTTATGCCCTAAAATCTTAATCTTGAAATTGTTAGAAATTCACCAGAACAAAACAACGCGAATTTGGGGTACATTATTTAGACTTTAAGTGTGAAAGAATAAAAAGAATAAATTTGCATTCAAGAGGATAGACATGTTTGTATCCACCACAAAAGTCTTATTTCTATTTTTGAAGAATTATTTTTTTCTTCTAGAATATGGGTTGCTCTAGTCTTAGATGGGATACCCGTCTCTCTTTCTTTTAACTTCTCGGAATAACTCCAAGCCGAGATCCGGCGGGTACAAAACGCATAATACATTCAAAATTAGCAATAACTTAAAAACTAATTGTTCCTGCAACTTAAAATTATAATCAGTGTTAAATAATGACAAAAGACCCATGCTCAGAAAAATTTGCGTGTCAAACGTGTATTTTGCAGACCAAAAAACTTTCTGAACTCATCTCTCTTGTCACTATTTAACATCGCATAAGTTTCAAGTTGATACAGTCACTAGATCTGTAGTTATTACAGAATTTGTATTTTGGTCTGTAAATTACCAACCAAGCAGGTGGCAGGACTGAAAATTGGGGAGAAGCTCTATTTTGACCTTATAGATTATGTGTCAAAATTTCAAATATCTAACATTTGTAGTTGATGAGATATGCTATTGATTATGTATTATGCATTATGCATTATGCGTTTTGTATCTGCCGTTCCACGATCCCTGATTAGGAGTGTAAAAAATTGCATTGATACCCAGGCTACTCTAGTCTACCCGCCGATAGATTTTTTCATAAACTTAAACGGCGTCGCTTATACTTCTGCTGTCTCTCTTTGAAAAAATTCTGAAATCGAAAGTCACTGACTGGAACGATTGAGCTCTGATGGAAAACATTATCTCATATTTACCTCGATCCCAGTACATCTTTCTTTTCGCACCTTTTTTTTTATTAATCTGAATGATGGTCAAATGCTGCCAGTGTGCGGGCGTATCTAATATAACCCCAACCTCGATCCCAGGGCATCTTTTCGCATTTTTTTTTATTTGGACGGCGGCTTCTCTCGGGCACCATCAGTATGTCAAACACGCCGGACACGAAAGCCCTGGGATCGAGGATGTATCTCATATAACCCAAACATGTCACGTAGAATTGTTGAATATACTTTTTTTATAGCGTCTTTAAAAATAATTATAACTCTTACGGTTTATCTATCTGGTGAGCTATAGGGCATTCCAAAAAAACCTTACTTTTTTTAGTAGAAGGTGATAAATAGATGACTCGTGGATGGATCATCCTTGCTTGGATAATTTAAAGGGTAAAACCGGTCAGATAGTCGTTGGATCATGCTCTTCATCATTTTCAATATAATTAGAATGAGAAGAAAGATGAAAACTGTTTTTTCAGACAAATTTACGGCGCGGTGCAATCGCACAATAAAAAAACTCACTTTATTACAGTTTCATCTTTTGTTATTTTTCAGGGAAAACTTGGCAGACGAGAGAGTGAAGGTATAAAAGTATTTCACACGAATAATTTTATGAAAAAATATGTATGCGAATATTAGCAAGGCTTGTCGTGGATTACGTTGCGTTTTTTGTCTTGTTTTGTTTTTTGAGTTTCTGTTGTGTAATAGAAATAGATTGTTTACTAGTCTAGTCGTGAATAAATTTTTTCTTTACCTTGCTCAGCCCGCCAGTCTATTTTTTACGGTAACTATTTTAATATATAAAAGAACGAATAATAGTATAATAGATAAAATTCATAAAGAAACCATATCAAGTTATAAATTTGATTGTAACTACACATTTTATTGAATTACTGAACTTTTATCCTTTAAAATGTTAAGGGTCAGGGAGCTTTATCTGTGGCCTTAGAAAGTCACCTAAAATTGAGATTCTTACGTCAGAGAGAGAGAGAGAAAATATTATAGCCGCTGAGTGCTTGAATGTTTCAGCGACCTTTATGGCCCCCTGTATTATCCAATTCACTTCCAATTTATTGTTTCAGATATATTTAACTGATTATTCATATAATCTCAATCAAGCGCGGTCGATAAAATAAGTTAGCTAAATTAGCTTGCTAGGCGGGCGATTATTTTTACAGCAGCGAGGTTGAGATGCATAGGGGTTCAAAGGTTCTGTAGTCCCAAAGAAAATGTAGTTCCATATGGCGGGAGAATGCGGGAATAAGTATAAATCTCTTCGTCGTGTTGTAGTGCGTTTTGTATTAGACACACTAAAAGTAGCGATAACGAGCATAGAAGTCTCATTAACTTGGTTTATTAGTTAAATTCTCTATTCTGTATTTTTCATTCATGTGTGAAGATTTGCAGAGTTTGTTTGAGACGTTTGATGGAGATGGCAGCGGCACAATATCAAGGAAAGAATTGAAAGTTGTTTTTGATGCGTTAAATGTAAACGTGTCACCAAATGACTTGCAGAACATGTTTGAAGTGGCCGATAAAAACAGTGAGTTATTTGTAGATTTTATCCTTCTTTATAGCCTGTACCCTCATACTCTATGTCCTTTTCGGCTAATCTGATATTTGGACCCTTGGTACGAGAGGTTGATAGCCTGGGTACAAGGTTGATAGCCTGCACCAGAATCTTCCAACAGTTGAATTTATTTTCCTGTCGTAATAACGGCGGGTACTGGTACATGTATATTGGTATAACCGGTCCGGGCTTTTAGCTGAGAAACGCGGTGATGACAAATAAATTTAATAAAATATTTCAGAGTAGTGTCATATAGGAGAGTCTACTTATTAAAATACAGCCTTACAGAAGTAACAATCTCCTTTTACCATTATTTCTATAGGAAGCGGGTCTATCGAGTTCGGCGAGTTTGTCGAAGCTTTCACAAACATGGTAAAACCACCCAGCGAATGTGAATTGATGAAATCGTTCAAATTATTCGACGCAAACGGAGATGGATTTCTAACAAAGAATGAGGTCAAGCAGGTATTACGGAACAGTGGACAACCGGCTACAAATAAAACGGTCAATGAGATGATCAAGACAGTAGATGCTAACGGAGATGGAAAAATTAATTATACCGGTAATGTGATTTCTAAACACTACATTCACGCAGGTCTTAAATCAAAATATTTGATGTAATAATTTATTCTCTCCGGGTTTTCTCACCACACGATAAATCGACCCCCACCCCTCCTGACTCTTTAAAAATCAACTCTAACGTTTTTCTTCTCTTTTGTTTTTAGAATTTGTTACAATGTTAAAGTCATGAAGATTTATATTCCAAAGGAATCCCGCTATCACTGTCGTCAAGTTTTAGTTTATTTAATTTTCAATTTAATTCAGTATAAGAAACTTGTGATCAATTCAAAGATCTACTAAATATAATAAACATCCCATAAACACGCTAATGCTTTTAAATTGAAAGATATCCCCTTTTAGGTCCACATGCACCAGGATGTCAAAATCCCACCTTTAACCGGACAAATACCGGTTGGTATTTTCAGGTTATGATCGGAGAAACTTTCGCGAGGTGAAAAACTCGCGAAATGTTTTGGATAAACTTTCGCGAATTGAGGAATGCAAAAAATTTCGCGAGATAAACTTTCGCGAATGACCCCTTCTGAAATTTATAAAAGAGGGTTTTACACCATGTTTACTTAATTTTAGGGCTAATTCACAAGTTTTGGAGTTTTTTTGAAAATTTTTGCGAGATAAACTTTCGCGAATGTACGATTTCAAACTTTTCGCGAAAAAGGCCAAAACTCGCGAAATTCGCGAAAGTTTCTCCGATTAAAGTACTCTCCATAATGACCCAAAGGTTCTTACGTTCTATTCGAGATCAAGCCACCAAAACTTAACCATAGTCACTAAGAAAAAGTGTAGTAATGGTAAAGTCTAGTGACTATGACTTAACTAACATTTAGTGAGCTTAATTAAGATTCTGCAACGGGAACGACAACGGCGACGTTAGCTGAAAAACTCTTACTGAATAACTGAAAACAGAACTTTGTATAAAATACTTTTATTCATTAGTTTAGTTAAATCAAAACCTTTTAAGTTTTTAACATGCATATCGTTGAAATGAGTTTTGATGATGCACTACTGTATATCACGTTCACGTCCTCAACACAACCCGCATGTAATCAAGAAATTCAAGTCGTATTATAGCTTATGACTTTTGATTTCTCCCATGACAAAATAGTGAAAAGTTGAGGCGTGAATAAAATTCACACTGGGAATTATTCTTTTGTTGAAGTCTTACGTTGCCGTTCTCGTTGTAGTTTCTTAAGCTCTCTAATACGTTTTTCTAAAACAGCAATTCAAGCTCTATCAAGTGAGACAATTCAAATCAGATAAAAATTTGTTTCCAGGGAATGCTTACATCAGCAAGAGCTAAAAACGTCAAATTTTGGACCTTTGAACCCTTATAAATCAGTAATCAAAATATGACAAACAATACCATTTTTTCTATCTACTATCTAATATCTATTCACTAGTGTAAAAATAATTTGAATTTGAGAACGTTTAATTTTCAGTTACGTGTGGTCCCCCTTTGGGTCATTAGCATTAGGAAGGGTACTAAAGGCCCCTGGAGAGCTATCGTAAACGATTTGGACTGAAAACCATCTGAAAAGTTAATCCCCATATGAGTAGGTACCTGAAAGATTTGTCCGGTTAAAGGCGGGAAATTGACATCCTGGTGCCTGGACTATTCGAGCCGCAAATATTCCCCTTAACGGACGTAGCCCCTATTTAGCGGCTGTAGCCCTCTTTAAGCGACCGCAGCTCTCTTATTTTATAATTTAGCAGCCGTGGTTAGAATAACCGACTGCAAGCTGGATAAAAAATAGACAGAAACACAAAGAAAGGAAGTCAGCGTAACTATCGAAATTTGTGTATAGCAATATTTTCAGTTGGCCCATAAGTACTAGAAACTGATAATTACAAAGAAGAGTAACAAAACATAATACAGTATTACCAATTCTAAAATAATAACACAAATTAATTAGAAAAAAACATTAGGAAATTCTATATTCTAAATCTAGCAAACTTATAGCGCGCAATACAATTCTCGAACGCATTGAGGAATTCTCGGACGCATCGAGGGAAACCTATGAAAATATAATCATTTCTTGGAGTGAATTGGTAGAATAATTTCATTGAAAGATTCACCTTTTTGGTACAGTCTTGAGTCTAGAAAAAAGTTTAGGAAAGAAAAAAAGTTTGAAATATTCAACAGAACTTAACATTTTCACTCTAATGCAGATTCTTCCGGCTTTGCTTAGAGAATTTGCATCAAATTGTAAACGTTTTCAAGAACTTCCGACGAATTTCATCTATCGATGCTATTTTTTGTTAAAAGGCTGCTGAAGAGAATATTATCTGACAGAAACAGCAACCATGCTCAAGGCAATTTATTCCTAAACTAAGAAAGCACAAAGAGAAAAAAGTCCAGGTTCAAAAGGAAACCAACCACCAACGTTTACAGAAATCGAACACATTTAAAAGCTAGAGAAATACCTAGTCGAGAAATTTGTTTATTACATATTTTTAAAAAATTAAATAAAAATCAACAGATGTATTTTTTAAGGCAATCATAAACATATAAGAAAGGACATTGAAGCTTCACTAAATACACTGAGCCGAAACTGGCATAATAAATTTCTCTAGCGGCATTTAAGAGCGGTCTGTATACATACATCGGTGATTATAATCCAATTCAAAGATCATAATTGAAACACAACCACTGATCGTTAAGAGAAAACTTCCAACGCCTTCTAATAGCCACTTCCCAAAACTACGATAGGGTGTATAACTTGATAGTTTTTGCCCCTCTCGGATGGTATGTAATACGTCTGTCCCATGTTTATTATAATAGATACCAACGGCATAAAAGTAATCCATTTTACCGAATTCGACTAGCAATTAAATTGACTAAGGTATCAGCACCTTGTCTCGTATAGTCCGCTTTTAGAGATGTACCGCACCCACTTGATGACGTCATGATCGCTGTAATTCAATTTCGATTCGAATACCTTGAGGTATCTTACTTTGAGACCGGAACATGAGAACGGAACCTAAGAAATACCAAATAAAAGTAATGTTGAATAGAGGTTTGAGACCGGAACGGAAAAATTATTTTGAATACATTGTTCATTTTGTTATGTCCATCCAAAAGTAGAAACTTTTTAAACATCTTAGAAATACTTTTTTTCTAAACTCGTGAGCCTTGTACGTAAATCATGGATACTTAACTGAACCGCTATTTTACAGATGCGGATATACAGGATATCCAATATTTTGTCAAAATTCTAAGGCTTTCTTTCTAGGGTTTTCTAGGGTTTTCCAGGGTAAAATTTCCGAGATTATAAAATAGGATACTTATGTAGAACCCGGACTACTTTTAAGTTAAGGTCGAATCATAGTATACCCCTATTGTAATAACACAGTTTTGAACATGGAAATTACGACTTGAAGTAACATCATCATCAACATCAAAAAAAGAAAGAAAACTTACCTCAAAGTTTAATGAGATTGGTGGACGTGTCCATTTCTTGGTGTCGCGCGTTGGTAATAATTCTATTTCAGCACTTATCTGTGATTCCTTCATACCTGCCATTCGCTTGATTCTAAAAGAGTACACACATTTATTATTGCTCATTGATTTAGAACTCTAGCAACCAAAAACGTTTTAACAATTACTGTAAAGCATCGACTAAGCGCACAGGTGTTCATTTAAAATTAACTCTTTTATCAATCTAGGTCAAGATTATTTTCCAAACCCCAACGCCAGCGACAGAAAGTGCTTGTAAAAATCCCAGTAAAAAGGAACGTTCATATCAATACTTACTTCCACACAATAGCATTTTCACTGGACTTGTATTTTGCTTTTCCTTTCATACAGATAACTTGTACACCAGCAGTAGACGGTGGAGTTGGAATACGGACCTGGAAAAGAGTAGACATTATGTATATACTTGTTTTGAATAAAAAATATAAAAAAAAATTTGTGATACTACACGTTTTTGCCCTTTTGGTGTGTAACATATAAAAAACGGACATCAATATAAGAACAAAGAGGGGAGGGACTTGATTGAAATACACACCTCGATTTTTTGCCCTAATATTGATGGTTTGTAATGAGATTTCAATACAACTTTGACTTCCATCTTCGTTCTTCCAACCTCACGTACAAGAGGGATAACGCGGAATGGTAAACTAATGTCTTTAGTGGTGCGGTATCTAAATGTAATATTTGATTATCAAAACATCAACAATTTAAGTTAGGATTTCTTAGCAAAACAATTTTTGAATAAGACAGAGTAGCTGAATTGCAGAACTCCTTCATTGTTTAATGTGTCCAAATATATTTTTTGAATTATGTACAAGAGAGCCAGGATTTAAAAATGAACTTTGTGAAAGACGTACTGTAAAACTTCACGTAATTCTAAATACTCCATGCATCTGTGTATCTTTGAACAAGAAACATCTAAACTTACCTCATTAATTCGTATTCACCATCGGGTGGTATGAAGCTGATACTTCTTTCACTCTCAAATTTACTCAATTTCACACACTAATTAGAAGAAAAAGAAGAAACATTTAGAGAATCCCAATATCAAAAGGTTGTTTTTTCTTGATCAAAATAGTGTTTTAAATGGTATTTTTACCCCTCTCCTCTCCCTTATTTGGGCTGCCAGCATTGGGGAAAAACACCATTGAATTAACATAAGAATTAGAAACCAAATGTACGAAAATATATATACCTGATGGAATGTACAATCATCAATAGCAATTCCTGTTTTACTAGTATTTCTAAAAATTGAGTTCAAGTTGGTTATTTTTAGTTTAGCTCATACGTGATAAAATAAGGCAGTCATTGTAGACTGTGAGATTATATGAAATGGATAAAACTTGTCTACTCACTTTTTGTTTCCTTGATCTGTAGAGTCCAGGGATGAAGATTTGCCTTGTTTATCAATAACTAACTTGTCATTCATACCAAATTTACATTCTGGCATTCCCGATAAATAACTTTTCATAACAATTCGCCCTGAGACATGTGCACTAAGAACTTGACCTTAACCAAAACATGAAAGCAATTATGAGATGTTAAAATTGCAGATAAAACGTCAGAAAAGAACTGATTATAGAAGAAAATATTATAATACATATGTACTGCGATCAAGTTTTCAATTATGAAACGTTTTCTTAAGCTTTAATGTTAACAATCAAGTTCATATAAAATAGTGCAGCCAGCATATATATAGTTTTATAATTTTTTAAGATCAATTGGATAATAATTTCACATTGAAAGTTTTAAGGACAAATACATTACAGTATAGTCTTCTTAAGCCAGGTCATAGTACCAAGTACCGCAGGAGCCTTTTGGCCAAGGAAATAAGTTCACAGTCATCTGAGCATTGTGAATTTGTGCTGAAATAATAGTCATATTGATTTTTTTACCTTGAGGAGACATCAAAAGATTTGCAGATTCTAAAACATCAAGGAACAACTCATTTCTTCTATATTTGATTCCTTCTCTCCTCCATCCAATTTGACCAGTTACTTGACTTGTAATTTGGGCTTGTTCTTCCCTCGTCTAATAAGTAAAGAACATATTATATCAGTCCAGAGTTAATATAAGCCTTGGGTGATATTCCCTTCTTGCTGCAAAATATTATCCTTTTCAAAAATTTGATATTTTTAAAAAGCAGCTTTGTGTCATACAGTAAAAGTTAAACCCAGGTAAAATTGATTAAACTAACCTGTGATCTTATCCCTTGTTGTGTTATGAATGTCTTTAATATTCCTACATCTGTTTTTTGGGGGTACCCAAAATCATTTATTTCTGAATTAAAAAATGTGAAAACATTCTTAAAAAAAGTGAAACTTCCAAATAATTGGTTAGAAATAAAAAAAGTCTAAGCAGACTTGGGCTTGGACCGATTTCAATGGATTTTGAACATCCATATACAGACAAATTATTCTAAGGATTAAAGGAAACAATAACAATTACCATCTAAAAGTTCATATATCAGCACAAAGTTGTTTTTGACATTTTCTTCACTAACTTTTCCAAAGTAATTCGCCATAACTTCAACTGTTTTGAAAAGGAATTCAAAAACTAAAGCAGCATTGACATTTTGTTTCGATACTGCAGCAATCCAAACATTGCCTCGTTTAACGTGAAAAAAACTAGTCCCAGCGATATGCGTAACAGGAGACCTGATCTGACCTCTGGCATGGATAACATTTACTCTGAAGGCATCTGCAGCATGGCGGCTATAAAGAGAAACAGACTGACAATCAGTACAATATCGTAAGCATTTATATTGGAACATTTAAAGGGGAATTAACGTCTAAAATTCACCATCATTTTTTTTTGCATAAATCGATTCTTCTATCAAAAATATACCTACTCGCAAAGTTTTAATAAATTTGGTTAAGTATTTGGAAAGATATAAGGGTTTAAAGGTTTATGAATTATGTCATTCGTGACGTCATTGTTGCGAATTACTATTTTCTTTTCAGAGTATTC
>JAYRBV010021188.1:0-11371 GCA_036023255.1 Mitrocomella polydiademata
TAAATTCCTTGGCGTTTTGGCATTGCTGAAGACACCTTTAGGCCTACTCCTTCCCCAAAACAAGGAAAGTCATCATTCAAACGGTGGTATCTTGTCTATAGTAATTTTTACGAGCAAAATAAACCATTAAACCACCAATAAAGTCCCTTTGGGTTTGACCATTGTGCAATAACCGCTAAATTCCTTGGCGTTTTGGCATTGCTGAAGACACCTTTAAGCCTACTCCTTCCCCAAAATAAGGAAAGTTGTCGTTTAAATGGTGGTATCTTGTCTATAGTAATTTTTACGAGCAAAATAAACCATTAAACCACCAATAAAGTCACTTTGGGTTTGACCATGTTGCAAAAACCGCTAAAAGCCTAGGCGTTTGGCCTTGCTGACGACACCTTTAGGTCTACTCCTTCCCCAAAACAAGGAAAGTAATCGTTTAAACGGTGGTATCTTGTCTATAGGAATTTTAAGGAGCAAAATAAACCATTAAACCACCAATAAAGTTACTTTGGGTTTGACCATGGTGCAAAAACCGCTAAAAGCCTAGGCGTTTGGCCTTGCTGACGACACCTTTAGGTCTACTCCTTCCCCAAAACAAGGAAAGTAATCGTTTAAACGGTGGTATCTTGTCTATAGGAATTTTTACGAGCAAAATAAACCATTAAACCACCAAGAAAGTCACTATGGGTTTGACCATGGTGCAATAATCGCTAAAAGCCTAGGCGTTTAGCCTTGCTGACGACACCTTTAGGCATACTCCTTCCCCAAAACAAGGAAAGTCGTCGTTTAAACCGTGGAATCTTGTCTATGTAATTTTTACGAGCAAAATAAAACATTAAACCACCAATAACGTCACTTTAGGTTTGACCATTGTGCAATAACCGCTAAAATCCTAGAGGCCTTTGGCATTGCTGAAGACACCTTTAAAGGCCTACTCCTTCCCCAAAACAAGGAAAGTGCTGCCTTTTGCATGCTCCTTTAAAATTTCAATATAAATTGACTAAAAAGCCTAATAAAAGATAAGCATTATCCAACCGAAACACAACAGATGATAAAACAAAAATTTTATTATATTTATTTATTATTTAGATACTAAGGAATTTTTATCACTTAGAGAGAAATCTTCAAGATATTCATTGTAATTTTTATTCTGACACAATTTCAAAACACAAAAATTTAAAGGCACTCATACGATAATGTTTACTTTGGCCGTGCTCAGCGTTGAAAAATTTAAGAAATCGTTGAGTATTTGCTGCTCTTGCTTGGTTCGCAAAAATCTGATATGGCAGCTGTCTTTTCTGGTATTTAGTTTTTAGAAAAGCTTCAATGTATCCTGTGTTTAGAATTCATAAAGGAACGTAAATCAATATGGTATAGTTTATTTACTCTAGAAAAGGGACAAAAAGTGTAATTATAAAAATTTACATTTAAAAGTATTGCGGTCTTGATTACAATCAATGGTTTATGCGTTACAATCAGTGCCAATTTAGTTGTTTTGAATTTAGATTCTTTTTAGCCTAGCTAAGAAGTCAAGAAAAAGGAAAAACCAATTTGTTCCTAAGAGCCTGGGTACTAGGCTAATGAAATCTTCAAGATTATTCCATACTTGATCTGTCGAAAGTCATAATAAAAATTAATAATTTTAGCGGATCGAGAAATAAATTCAATTAATGGGAAAATTACCAAAATTTACGGCACTGATTGTAGCCGATAAGATTTTCTATAAAAGATATTCTATAAAGTATATTATGAAAATACAGTCTTTTAAATTCAGTTTCTTTAACAAAAATTGTAGTGTTAAAAATGAATATCTTTTCCTAATTAAAACAAAATCTGGAGAGTAACTTAAATCGTGTTTCTTCGCAACCAAGTTTACCATAGAAGTTTATTTTGAAAACCCTGTACAACGGAAAATCATTTAAGAATAATAAAAAAACGATTAAAAACAAATAAAAACAATCTGGGCCATAAAATAGTTGAGTATTTTCAAAGAATTCAGAACGAGAACCCATGACTATCAGAATTGAGGCCAGTACAGTAAAAGCCTCCACAATAGCGGATTTAGACATAGTCAGGCATCTGCTGAGGGGTGTGATTAACAATTAAAAGGAAATCACAGCCATTAAAAAGACACTCCATCGCATGTGTTCTAAATACGCTACTGCTCCATTCTGACATATTTTTGTGGCTAATAAGTAGGAAACTAGAGAAGTATTGGTGTTTTCATACGACGCATCCCATTAACAGTATTCGCTGGAAAATTCTTGGCGTGAAACTTTAAAAACGATTTTATAAATTGGCTGGCAAACTTTTGCTCCCATACGACCCTTGCATATTCTTTATCCGTCAGCGGGTAGAAGAAACAACCAATGTTGATCTCCTCCACAGTGAAACCACCCAGTTTGGCTTGAAGCTTTACGCATGCGCCAACTTTATCGGACCACGTGATATTGTAGATGTCAATACAAAGGCTGCCATACTTTTGAAGATGAGGGATACCTGCACAAATTGGCGGCGGGTTTTTCACTGAAAGAAAGGGGATAAGTTTCATTAACACCCTTTAAAACGCAAAAGCAAAACGAAGCATACAGTTTGTAAACAACGTACGTGCATCATCACCATGGACATTTCTTCATTGGAAACTATTTGGTTAAACTTACCATTAAATTAAGCATTTTCAAAAAATCAAACAAAACCCCTGGGAAACACAAAAAAAAGGAAGAAATCAGAGCATCTGTGCCTTCCCCGGTGTGCTCAGGAGTTTGTTGGACACAGAAACGTGTTGTCAGGCTCTAGCTAGACCATAATCAGTCTACCACTAAATTTTGTAAACAAGTGATGCTCGTTACCACAAAGAAGGTAAAAAGATCCATATAAAACATCTTACACGAAATCTCCTCAGTAAAAAGTGTGTCATCATCCAAATTCAGTTTCACGTCAACACCCTATGAAGCAATAAGAAAATATTATTGAATTATTTCTTTAGGATTGGAAGAAACTTTGAAGAATCCCTAACTTTGGAAAATTTCTCAAAAAATTGCTTTTTAAAAAGCATTATTAAAAAAACCTATATATCAGAAAATCGGAGAAATCTTTTTATTTGTACAGGTATGGGGAAGTAATGCTAATCTTACAGTAGTACCACACTCGAAACATTGGAAATCGCATAGCTAGATCGTCTTAAAATTTCAAAAAAAAGCTCAAGTCATATTTTAATACATGGTTTTGTTTTTGTAAGTAGAGTATTTTCTGTCTTTGAATTAGTATTTGGTAAAAGTTTCAAGTTTTTTGTTGATAAGAAGATTCAAACTTGTGTTAAAAATGTTAAAACTGTCAAAATGTTGACCACCGTTTTTACCTTATTTTTAAGTTGTAATCTCCATCATCATTTTTTATTTGACCAACGTAAAGGTTATAAGTTATAACAACAGCAAACTGTTTTTGTTTTTTTTCTGTTTTCAAAATTTATATTAACAAACTGCAACCAGAGAAGTTATTTTAAGCTTAATTATTATTAGTAAAGAATAGAGAAAAAATAGTAACTAACCAATTCTTTGGGCAGGTAATCCAAAATGACACAAACTAAAATGAAAATAATAAATCAGAATGTTGTTTTAATTTCATTTTTGTCCTTATGGCTTTTCTGACAAAATTATGCTGCTTTTCCTTAAAAAAATATTGGGATTTGGACTACTATACCTGTATGGTTCAAATGAACTTTGGGGACATCTGCATGTATACAGCAAGAACAGCTGTAACCCTGACACTCACAGCCATTCTCAGCGAATACTTCTTGGAGTTCTAAATGGGAAAAATATCAAAGTAAATGTTGCTAGTTTACATCTTGTTTGACATTAAATGTAAATCAAAGTCTCAAGCTTTTTTTGTCAGTGACCACAGACGTATATAATATATATGTCAAAATGATTATACCGAGTGACCAAAGCAAATATAATGAACTACCAATAACTTTAAGAAGAATTGAAAAATTTGATGAATTCAAGAGTAAATTGAAAAATCATATTTTTGATATTGTGTAATTTTTATGTAAATAAACTAAATTTTAACAAAGTTTTTACTTTTATTTATATTTTTAGCTTCTGACATTGTATATGATTTTTAACTTCTTTTTTATTAATTTATTGTTGTATATATAAAACAGGACACACATTTATAGCAGTACAATTGCGTACTGAAGTGTTTTAATCCTGTATAAAAATTCAATAATAATAATAATAATCTATATATATTCTATAAATCCTCCAATAAATGCCCGGGGAATTTACTTAATTTTCAGACTTTTAAGGGGGAGGGGGGTTATTTAGAGGGGGCGTTTAATACACCAATCCGGGGTTTCTCTCCACCATCATGATTACGCGTTATTTGTAGATGGCATGGCAAATATCGTAAACAAAGATGACATCGTTAGTCTGTGCAGAAATGTGTATCGCGTGTATTGTCAAAACTAGGCTAACTGTATAACTTGTCTTGTTCATTAAGAATTTAATTTTCCGCGGGTCTATGGCACTTTATACCTCGTATGTGCCATGCGCCTTTACAGTTACACTGACTGGTTCGACACTTGTTTCCATCGTCTCCACCTGTTTACCCTTCTTTGAGTATCAGGGGGAGGAGGACCAAAAATGGTGAATCGCAAATCACGAGCGAACTCGAAGCCCGGCCGTATACGGCCGATCTCGAAGTTATCCATTTACCATCCTATCGTTCCCATTCTTCCTAGACGGGAACCCGTCGTATTTTTTTCTCTCGTAATATTGCATAAACACTTAAGATCCTTTGGTTGGATGCCTAACAGGGAATTTTATTTTTTTATAGTTAGATTTATTTTCTTAATTTTTTTCACTGGTTGACTATTGATCCCCTCTCATAGTTAAATAAAATGAAAATGAATAAGCAGATTGTGTGGAATTTCCCTTGATATAGAGCTGCTTTATAAAGCTAACTAACGTCGTATCAAGTGCCGCACAAAATCCTGGTGCCCTAAAAATGGCTGGTTATGGACACTATGTACATATATACAATTCAACTAAATGTACCATAGGAGCTCACAGCTAGAGCCAAATTTCTAAGGGAAATGATAATAGTTGATAACTAAAGAACTTAATTATTTTGGCAGCACTTTGAAAATAATAAAGCCAAATATCAAAACACAAAAGATGAGCAATATAATTCGATTATTGATAATTAAGATATAATATCGCTTGGGAGTTCTTTGGGCTTTACTAATGCATAATGAATAATACTTTACATACAATAACTGAAAGGGCGGCCAGGGTGTTTCGAATGCGGTGAGTAAAGCATACACAGGGTTTCCTAAGGAATAAATTCTTGAAATACGGTAAGGCATCCCTCTTGAGCAGACCGTATTTTGATATATTCGATTAAAACGAGAGACCTTTAAGGTTCTGCTCTCGAAGACCGTATTTTGAAAGTCTAAAAGGTCTAGATGAAAACGAGACCGTTTAAGTTCTGCTCTCGAGGACCGTATTTTGAGACTCTGAAAGGTCTTCATGAAGACGAAACCTTTTAGGTACTGTGTCTGTGTGAGGGTATATATGTGGGGACCTTGGGACTCTCGGGACTCAAATACCAAGGGGTGTGTGTCTGTATGAGGGTATATAAGTGGGGACCTTGGGACTCTCGGGACTCAAATATCAGGGTGTTTGTGTCTATGTGGGGTTATATATGTAGGGACCTTGGGACTCTCGGGACTCAAATATCTGGGGGTATGTGTGTCTGTGTGAGGGTATATATGTGGAGACCTTGGGACTCTCTGTGTGTCTGTGTGTGTCTGTATATGTGGGACATCACTGGGAACCTTCGGACTCTAATATCAGGGTGTGTGTGTCTTTGTGGTGTGTGTAATATGTGGGGACACTAGGACTCTCGGGACTCTAATATCAGGGTGTGTGTATATCTACGGACCACTGGGACTGCAATTTTTTTAATTTGTTGTTAAAAACGTTTCTATTGAGAACAATAGATTTCTCTTAAGAGCCAATGAGAATCGACCTTGTAAAACGATGAAGAAAATTTTGCGATTTAAGTCTCCAAAATACCTCTAAAAGCACAATTTTAATGATTATTGAATCTTTAAAAAATCATCAAAGTTAGTGCGCTATATTATTCTTTTGTTTATAACTCAAGGTCAAGGAAGTTTCTTAGTGTAGAAGTATAGGGTAAAGAATTCCCGTCTTACAGCAAGTTTCGTATTTTTATACAAACGACACAGAGAAAATAATTATTCTATAACTTTAACATTAACTTTTATTGCTGATTAAATATAACAATATAAATGAGTATAAAAGTAACGTCCAAAAAATAGTGGAAAGCTAGTAACTACACAACTTGTTGTATTGCATACGCCTCAAATTTGGCACCGTGTAACCATGAAAATTGTGATGCAAAATGATTATATTTTACTGCACGCGCGTTGCATGCAACATTTTGCCCTCAACCCGCAATCAGAATCTTTTGAAGCATCTGTCAGCCCGGTTTCATTGAATTGCATACGAAGTAGAGTGATGGTAACACATTAATTGCAGCTGTGTATTGGCTGCAGATGGTGGCTCCACGCAGAAAGTTTCAGACGCATGCAATACAGCAGATTGCTCTATTGTGCACGAAAAAATTTGCACCCTGTTTAGCTTAAAAGTGCATTTGAAATTTGCAAATGAAAGAGTGGAATGAAATTAGGGACATCGACGAAATAATTAAAGTACTGTTCCTAATAAGAATAGTTCGCTGTTAGATGGAGAGTATTTTAAATGATTTAATGACGTTTTAATTGCTATTCATAATTTGACCAGGTAAAGCGTGACTACTTTAACACCAGGAAATTCGCGTTTTTTTGCGAAAGCTTATAATGCCTTTGCAAGTTTTAAATCAGCAAATCGCAAAAGTATTTTAATCAAAATTTTTTTTTGGCTGAACATAGTTAGGAGATATCAATTGAATATCAATTGAACTATTTTTTCTTTTCGCAAAAGTTTTCCCAGCCGGCACAAAGATATCTTAAAGATCAAATCAAAAAGACACATTTTCAGTGTGTCTTGAAGACATCTTTAAATGATCTTAAATGTCCGTTTTTCAAGACGTGTTTCAAGATGTCTTAAAGGTGTCTTGAAAATGCGTCTTTAAGGTGTCTTTTTAATAACTTATTAATGTCTTAAAGATGTCTTTAGGATCCGAAAAATCACGCGTCCTTGCACTGTAGAAAAATCTTATTATTGTCTTAAAGGTCTGAAAAAACATTCACAGGTAAAAAGTGTGTTTTAAACATTTACTTACTCGTCGCAATTTGTATATACTTGTACTATCTGATTGCGAAACTTTCTGGTCTTAAAGTAGATTTTAGAATACGCCACTAACCAAGTGAATTTTCGTTTCAAAATTTAATTTATTTGAAAAAAAAGATGCTGCAGTGTAAGCAAGTTTTTAGTTTGTCCATTCTAAACCAAATTAACCTCTTCTTCTTCGTCTGCATACTCCGGTGTCAGTATTTTGATCACAGGTGTAGCATTCTGTGCGGCGTCGTGCGCCCCCTATGCCCAACCAACTAGACCTTCTTCTCATATTTTCACCGTCTGGTCTGCTTTGACAATTTCCGTCACCCGAATCTTTCAATACTTCATCTAAAATTTAAAGATTTGGAAAATTATTTCACACACTATACAGGGTCTGCCCTCTAGAATGTAGACGTGGACCTCGAATGCAGGTTTTTACATACATAAAAAGCAGGTGTATAACTGAAGCAAATCACCTTCTAGAGTAATTTATTTTGTTATTTCTGAAGATTTATGTCTACGCGTTAAATATAAACAACAGGATAAAACTTAAATCAATCAAAATTATTTTATAAATTCTTTTATCTTAAACAAAGCCTGTTTAGTGAATTATTCCTCCGATTTTTCACCGTATTTTTTCTTTAAACACCTGTAACTAAATTTAACTCATTCGAAGTGCAATATTTTATTGTCCTTAGTGACATAAGAATAAATTTAAATCCGTATAGTTTGTTAGTACTTTTATAATTCAATTATAATGCCGAGGTTCATACCTGAAAATATGACAAATTATAAAAAAAATAAATGGTATTGCAGTCTTTGGTTATATTTAATGCATGTGTTGATGTATTGTATGTATTGTATATGTATGATGTTGATTATAGTTTGTAGTTGACTGTGTTTTAATTGCATAAAAAGAAATGCTACTTGCTAGAAACATATAGTTATTTTAATACACATTCGTCAGGTCGTTGTCAAATTTGTTGAAAGGTAAGGATCTTCTATATTCTTTAAATGCTGCCAACCTGCATTCTGGGGGCCCAGTACCTGCATTCTGACAACCATCACAGCATTTCCCCTCGTGATATTTTTTCAATAAATAATGTATCTGTTACTGATTATGAGATTGCTCTGATGCAGTTTTATCTGAAAAAAAGCCAACCTGCATTCTGGGGGCCAATATAAAAAATCATAAGCCAACTATAAGCCGCATATTAGTCACAATTCTCAATAAAGGTTTTGATGTAAACCATTTGGAAAAGTTTTTGAAATGTTGAACTAAATATTGCCACTTTAAAACTCAAAATTGGATGATAAAGTAATAGGTTGTGCAACGCTTTATGTTTACGTCTTAATAATAAATTTTAACGATTTTTTGCCTTAAGTTTGCCAGGGTTATAAACGTACTACACTACAGGTAGTCTGGAACATCCATTTCTCGTAGCGCGCAACACATGGTTTTTATAACTGTGCTTGTTTTCGGAACTTTTTGGTACGGTGATATATAATACGTCAAAAAAAGGAAAGCGAATGTGGAGGCTAATGTAAAGGTATCGATAAACTTAGGACATAAAATTATATGCATGCAAAATATACCCAGAACGTTTGTAGGTGTAGCCTTGTATACGAACAATCCACAGACACGTGTCGATAACTATGGCTGATTTTCAATAATATCCAGTGAATTGTGCTCCTGACCTCCCTGGGTAGATACATCAGTATATATCAGTATCAGTATAATATATATAGTTCCAAATTGATGCATTGTGTAGGATTCGTACTCGGAATCCTAGGGTACCGGGCCGAACCGGCTAACCACTACATCTCGTATATTATAATAATGTCACACCCTTTAGTTTATTTCATTATAACATACATACCATCTTCCTCATCATTGTTATCGTCAAGCTCGTCAAATTCGTCAATAATTTCTAAAAAATTAGAAAAGGAGTAATGTATTGAAAAGAATTTCTTTGTTACAAATTTTCATATCGTTGCTTTTCATTTTATAGTATGAGATACATAAAATTATTTAATTACAGCACGATTCACGATTCGATTCAACCTTACGACTCTGGATTACCATATAGCTAAATGGCGTTCGTGAATGATTGAATAACGCTTGTATGCAAATGAGAGGTTTATACCCCCCCAAAAAATATTAAAATTAATATAAACTTATAATTTGACTCTATCTAATTTCACACATGGTGCGAATCATGTGTGGATGTTCTGTATGGCAAATCAGATTGATACGCTAGTAATTATGTGCCTTACGCTACATGATCAACCCTCAGTTAACTTTCCACGGAAAACTGAGGACTGAGGTGAGACTCGAACTTACGTTACCTTCGCATCGCTAGTGCACTGATCTAAAACCATTTGAAGTTCTGTATAGTATTCGCGTAGTATGTTTGTATATGTTTGTATCTTTGAACGCATTTTAAGATGGTAGTAGCCGAAATCGGTGATTCTAGATAAATAAACAACTAGGAAACCCAACTTGACTCTTAAACTTAAATATTTTGATATACAGTCAAAAATACTGCTCTGAAATATGGTGTTTCAAAAAAAAAAGTCATTTTAAAAAACTCACTAATTTTTTTTTCAGTGTCCTACGATTTCCTTTGGGCTTTGTAATTGTATACGAATTCAAAAGACAGTATTTTTTCTGAATCGCAATGTAATAAACTATAAACTAAACAATCGGAAAATCTGTAAACGGAACGGGAAATCAAATCGCGGTTTCGATTTCGCTTCGTTTAACAAAAAAAACTGTTTTTGAAATACCTTAGGATTTTTAAGATTACCAAAAAAATTCTACCGAAACAGAAATGAGAAGCCAGAGAGAAGAAGAAATAACTTAAATTATTTTTGATGTTTTTAGGTAAATTAAATTTTTGATTTCAAGAGGTGAGACAAAAAAAATTGTAGAACAAAAATCTCATTGAAAAACAAGTCAAAATGCCGAATTTTTTATGTCGATCATCAATCGCATGATGTGTATATTTAACAGACCATTAATCTAGGGGACCGGAAGGCTGAACTTTTTTGTATAACGATAACTTTCGAATTGGCAAACTAATTTTTAACACAGTGTCAGTGCATAGAATTTATTGACACACATGTATGTAAAATCTAGTCATCATATGATGACCTCGTCACTATTTTCAGATCAACAAAAGGTTTCTGACAATATAATTACATCATTGTCATTTTTATCTCTTCAAACTTCAAAAAGGAGACAACAATAAAAGAAATCGAATAACACCATTTTGGTTATGATCATGTTACTGGTTGGTATTTTACAGACCGGTCAGTATTTTACTAAAATTGATAATAGATAATAACAAGAGCTACCATCTTGAATAAAAGTTACTTGACACTCAGGCGAGTTACGGCACGTCCAAAATACATACTTAAACTTGCGGGGCAAGTCCACTCATCCCACAAAACTCAGATATAGCTTAAAAGAAGCGTATTAGTAAGAAGACAATGGGAATAGCTTTGCCAAATTGTAAAATTGTGCGGATAATGATAATGAGAATTTGGCAAAAAAAACCTGATTTGTGACGTCACTATGATGACGTCATAAAAATTCAAAATGGAATATCTCGATATTGGCCATTGGTTTATTAACAAAATTTTGTCAATAGTCGCAGGTGTGTTGCAGAATTTATTTGAATTTTTTTTTTTTACCAAAATTTGTTTACGTCAATAATTTGAACATTTCTAATTTTAATGATAATTTAGTGACGTCACAAAATAATGGGATTTGTTTTTAAAATTTGAAAATGTCTTATTAAAACAAAAATCCTCGATAAAAATTTGAAGGCTTTATCTTGTAACACTCGTGAGTTATTGGTATTTCATTTTTTATGACGTCATGAAAGTCCAATCAAACTACAGATGTCATTTTTCGTTGTCCGACAACACCTGACCCGTGCCGACAATATGACTATCGGCAATTGAAATAGTAGGCGTTAAAACCTATTCAGTAAACTTATTTTAAACTTTGTAAACCTTTTCAATCCTGAGATATCTATCATTTTATTTTTCTAACAGTGAGGAGA
>JAYRBV010021199.1:0-11369 GCA_036023255.1 Mitrocomella polydiademata
TATCGTTAGATTTTAATTTGCCCCCGATTCAATACTGACATACATTGCAAAATAAAAAACTTCGATAAGGTCTATTAATAAACTTGTTGCGTTTTATTTTCTCTATGTTTATAATATTCTGTGTAACCATAAATATGACCTTTCATTCAAAGCGCTAACCAACTAACTAAAACGTGATATTCTTTATTTTAACAAGAATGATTAAGTTGATATACCAGAAAGATTCATAACATACTGATCTATGCTATTTTCAGATTCAATTCATTATATTCTGCAATAAACTGACAGTTTATATAACAAACATATATATTTCATTAATAAAATAATTTCTTTAGTTTTGGAAACACTAATATGGGATATGCTGGACAGGGTCAGGTATGTAGATTTTTTTCATTTTTATGACTTTTTGTAGCAATTTTCAGCTGTACTAATTTTCGCTCAACACCAAATGTTTTTGACCACGTATTGATTTTAACTCGTGCCTTGTTTTTCTACATCAGTTTTTGTGTGGAAAGAGATTTTTCAACTGTTTACTAATTCATCCCATCAAACGTAGCATAATAATTTATAGAGCTTAATTAAAATTACCCCGGAAAACCCTGTAAATTCTATCGTACAAAAACCCTGAGGGAAATACACTGGCATTCTGATTTCAGCTGGCAACCTTTCATTCGTAAAATTAGATATTAAAATTTTATCATTTTAGAATCAGATGTTTCAAGCTGGTGATAAGCGCCCAGGAGGTCCTCAAGGGATGCTAGGCGGTCGAGTTGCAGACTTTCAAAGGAAACGGGCGGACGCTGGTTACAGGTTTTAAAAGTATGTTGTTATCCTTTGATTTAGTAGTGCCTTATCCTGTCCAAATATACAACACTTCACTTAAAATGCATGCCAGGTTTTAAGACAAGGTTGTTATCTTAAATCCACTCGAAAATTAATCCACTTAAGTCATTCCTGTAGGGTCGCGTCGAAAACAGTAGTTATAGAAAGCATCGTCTGACTTTGGCAAAATATTCTGAAAGTTTCTGTGGAGAAGTGTGAATAGTCTTCACCGTTCGAAAACACTCCCCCACTTATGGGTGGCTGATTATACTGCATTTATAACGATAGGAAAACCTTTGTTCGTATTTCTTGGCAGAACTGTATTGACAAGGGTTGCTGAAACTTGTATTTAATATCATCCTTTTGAAAGTGTCGTATTACTCGCCCTTAAACAAAATTCAGGCGTGGGTTTTTACGTGACATCTACTTTAAAATGCCATGATTTCAATAACGTGATTAAAAATGAGTTCGTATAACCAATGATACCCTATATCACTAGTTGACTGACTCTGTTTGTTTTTTTGTTAAGCAAAGCGAGAACCATATCTGAGTGCTTGTGACTAAAATTATACTAAAATAAATTTGGGCCAGTCTTACGCAATTTTATAACCACCCATGTTTTTATTGAACCTGATAGGAAATACTGTTTCATTCCTTTTTAGGCCTCCATTGAAGCGCTTGAAGGCGATTCGAGTCTTCTCCTCTAACTCGATACCTGAATCGATTTGACACGAGTGACACGAAGCACTCGTGCAATTGAAAACGACCATGCAAAAACCGTGCATGCATTTTTCCATGCACGACTCAAAAGATGGAAGAAAAAAGTACTCTTCAAGGACAGTAGTCACGTGATCTTATGTATTACGTGACTTTAAACTGGTGTATATTTTACTGACCTGCGGAACAGATTTATTTTTTATCTTGTTTGTTATTTCTTTATACGTTTTTCCAACTATTTCTTATCCATTTGCTTGATATTATTAATCTAGAAGATCACGAATTTAACTGTACTTCTCGATATATTTTTTACTGAAACCCTGTCACTTTAACATAAAGTGACCTTTTTATTGTTAAACCAACGAGCTTGATTTAACGGCATTTTGAAATTAGTATTTTTGCTATGTCAATCGAGACCAATGGCTTTTGTTCTTTCCTTCAAATTGTATTCAGCTAACGTACAATATTTATGTGGTAGCCCCTTAAATCTGTCGGTATAATACATTGATACAATTGGTCTTTTAAATTTTCCTAGCTTGTAGATTTCGAATATTCATGCCTTTAGTCTTATTCACGATATTTTATTCCCATGACCTTCTTTAATGATGTCATATTGACTTACTATAAATACGAGGTTCTTTTCTAAAGTACTTGATAACGAATTGTTTCTGCCACTTGGTTTGGCTGCCAGCCAAACAGAAAACAGCGTCAGATAACTTCAAATTTTAACGCTTAGCTTTTCTCAGGTTTGGCTAAGTACATGAATGAAGAAGAAGTGGGGCCGTCAGTTGATCCCAGTGTTGATAGTCGGGTAAGTGTTCATATAATACACCTTGTTACTTTTCAAACTTATTCGACATACAACTTTCCCTTCTTAACATAATTCTCGTCTTCGTGTAATTAAATTGAGTTTCATAAGGATAACAAATTTCACCAATTCGTAATGAAAATTCAAACACCTTTGAGAAGATAGAAATCTATGTACGGGACATGTTTATTATCGGCAATAGGTTGAACACGTTTGATTGGAAAACCTTTTATGTAGATTTTAGTTTGCGTTCTGACTTTTGTTCAGTTGATTTGAACGATGTTCTATCTACCAAAGGTTTTACGTTAAAATTTTTCTAGTTTCAATCTTCATTGCAGTCATAGTTTTCAAATAAAGCTTTCGCCTCGGAAGGGAAGGGTATCATGTAGTAGAACATAGTAAAAATAGTCCAGTCATATCAGATGGAGAGTGCTTATCATGTGTTTACCTATTGTTTAAATGACGTCATTCCATTGTCTACCTGCGGACGTACTTTGTGGATGGTCCCATTGCGTATAGTTGATTTTAGTAATCAAAAGTTCACTGTCTAAGCTGATGGGTTTTTTTTCGGGTGTAAAAAGCACTCGAAAAGCATGAAAGTACGCATCATGAGGTATATTTTTAATCCTGTGTAAACTCTTAAAAAGTGTTGCCAAAAATATGTCGAGTACACTTGAAATAGCTCAGTAATGTCGAAAGTACATCATTAAAAATTTGAAATTTTACAAATAACGCAGTACGTTATATTCACTTATACGCAGTGTTGTCGTAAACGATGAAGCTGTAATTTCAAGACCTAAAAGTTTGATCTGGTCGAGTTAATGTTTATTTTTGTTGTGTTTCTGTTATGCGAAGAATTTGGCCAAACAAAAGTTTTGTTACGCTTTTTCGCAAGTTGTTGTTCAATGTTTTCACTGCATTGTGAATGAGCCAAAGTGTGAATGTGTTATGCTTGTCTTTGGTAAACAATATGTATTGTAGGTCGGCTCAGGACAGCCTACACTAAATGATTTGTTCCAAAACTCGTTTTAAATCAATATGTACATGTGAAGCGTCAATAAGCAAGAAATGAAATTCTTTTTTTTTCTTCGTTGTTTTGAAGTTGTGGGTCGTGAAAAGCTATGAACATGGTTCAAAAATGATGGATGGTTTGTGATGGGTTTTTTTTTAAGTTGTATACATAATTTCCACTGCGAAGTAAAAGGGAAATTTATATTTATTTAGAGTATATGTTAAGCCTGTTGCCTTCAGACGCCTCCATCTATCTTCCTTTACCGAATGGTTTGAATGTCGGGTGGTTTGTGATGGCTTTGACAAATTTACACTGCTAAGTAGAATGGGCATTTTAAAGTATACGTAGTACGTCTGTTACCTTTACAATAAGTACGCCTCCACCGTTTGGCAAATAATAATACAAAAGATTACTCAAAGGCTTCGTGCTCCTTAGATCCGCTTAGATTTCTCTTTTCAACTCGTTTGAATTTGCGAAATTTCTTGCGTACGTGATTCTAAGATGTTCTATTCAATCCACGCGTTTTTACAAGGGATACGTGTAAGGGTCTTGACCTCAAATATTAGATAAACGTAAATCAGGAAATTTTCTCAGCCTTATATCGTAGAGGTCTAAGTTTTACTTTTATGTTGGGCATAGATAATGAAAAGTGATGTTAATGTGATATTCAAGAGCGGGGGTTTTGTAGCAAATTTTCATCGATGGTTTTAAAGTGCTGGTGATAAACTTCGCAATAAAAGTATTTATAACAAGAAGAAGAGGTCACTTTAGGACATTTTTTGTGTCACAGTGAATTTTATTAAATTTCGATGTTATCTCTTGTTATTTACGTGGTTTCGAAGCGTGTCAAGTGCGCATGCGCTCTGAAAGGTTTTTGATAAGAAAACGCAGTCTTACACTACAATGGTTATAAACGACTATACCGCAAACAAGAGAAACCATCCAGTTGCAGTAGTGTAAGTACCACGTTTCCCCATCACAACTGCTTGAAATGGTGATTCCAAGATCAGAGAGTGTTCAAATTAAGGTTAAAATTCAAAGTGTTGATGATGGTGCTGTAAAGACCTAAGGTCCTGTCCACCTATTAAAATCTAAAAGTTAGTTAATTGAAGACGTTGTATGACCTGCTATCATAATTATGATTGTGATTAAGTTTTTCTTTAATTCCTGACCTATGCTAGGTATTTAAGCCTTGTTTACTTCTCAACGCGTTTTCACGCACGCACGAGCGAAATTAGTTTAGCTTAGCAATGATGCATCCAAATCTACGAAGCTCGCTTGTTTATCTATCTTTATTTGTTCCCGATATTCTGAGTAAAAAAAATATATATGAAAAACAACAACCAGTCATGCAAACAAGAGAAACCAATCTAGGAGAAAATAAACTCTTGTGGAACTTCAAAATTTTCTAAACATCGAGTTAAATTGCTGTTGAAAACTTTCACTTGAAACCTTTCCGCCGCTTATTATTTAAAGGAAACTTGCTCGATGTAACAAAGTTCTGGAGAAAATAAACTTTTTTGAAACATCAAAAAAAAATTCAAACACTGAGTTAGAGATGCGATTGCTTGTTTGTGTATCCAATTGATCTGTACACCAAAACGACGTCAGATTGATGTCGAAAGCTTTCACTTAAAAGCTTTCCGCTTATTATTTGAAGGAAACCTGTAGCAAATTAACTGAATGCAATTAATGTACCTTCTCTGGACTATTTATTCAATGATAACGACACGAAAATCACATTCACACGACCAATAAACAATGTATGTAATGGACTACACAGGATAGGAGCGAGAGATAATTGCTTTCATGGTAATAGATAAAGAGCTAATGGGCTAACATCAGGAAATAGGAGATAAAAAGCAAAGAAAGGATGAGTTATCCGTGGTTTCTTGTTCATAATAAGCAGAGTAAGAAAAAAAAACTGGATAAAAACTTGTTGTTGACAGTTGACGACTGGTGAATTTGGCATGGCGACTTTCGTATACTTTCGTTCAAAACTTCTTCAAGCTATACTTTTGCGGTAGTTAATGTGTTCAATGATCTGTTTCTTGTTCGTGTTTATCATACTCCTCTCTCTTGTTGTTATTGTTGTTTAGTGTAGTGCACTGTTATTAGAACACATTAAAAATAATGGATGTAAAATTATCAGGGACTCCCACTACATTATGTCTTAAAAGAAATGCTCTTTCTGAACAATACAACTCCATTGTTTAGGGTATTCTCTTCACTGTAAGGATGACATTTTGTGACCTTGGCCATCACAAAGAGGCCTTTCAAGCAAGCCTACACATAAGTAGTCAGGGCGCTGTGGGCCAAAGTCTCATGTACCGTTTCGTATGTTATGTTTGTTATGAACGCTTTGTTTTGGTTACTTAACTGTCCGTCTAAGCGTCGCGGGTCGATTGTAGTGTTTTCTTGCTAAGCCGTCACTTCTTTGCGTTGAATTGAACTTAGTTCTTTGTGTTGATGATATGTCCCAGACCAAGCTCGGGTAAATCAATACACGTATGGCTTACAAAAACTAGCTTGCGGTTTATTGAGAACATAACTTTTCAGAAGTTCAACTGAATAACTTGATATCGATTTTATCTCTGTATGCGATGCGTGTCTAATTTACACCTGATAGTAATCACACTTGTAGTTATTTTTGTCTTATCTCCCTTGTATGTTGTTGTTGTTGCGGGTAATATTCTTGTTATCGGATTGTTCAGATTTGGTCTGAATGATGATTAGGCTAACCGATATACTGTTTCTGCCTTATTCATGATCTATCGGCCACAAGCATCAAATGATAGGTATAATATATGCTAGGTCGGACATTGATTAACATAAAAATTCTCTCTTTCTAGCTAAGGGGCCATCCATAAAGTACGTACGCAGTAAAACTCGAAATTTTAACGTTGATTGGGAGACATAGTCGGTAAAAAACAACAACGTACAGCCAATATTTCATACACTTAAATGACGTAATATTTTCTTAATCGTAGTTTATTTAGTCTTTTTTTTCTCTCTGCTGTAATCACGTCCTCGTCTACATTCTACTCGTTAATTACACCGAGTAATTATAGCTGATCAGTGTTTAGAGAAGGAAGTGTTTCAACGAACAAAATCAAGAACATTTTTTATAAATATACCACGTTGAATACCAGGATTTCCAATGGATTATGTGTGTACTTGAAGTAGCAGCGCTTGAAATAAGCATTTATTTTCTGCCGGTCAAATATTTTTACGTAACGTAGTGGTTGGACGACAAAGAAAATGTTACAGTTTCAAGTCTGTAAATCTCTTATGAACTTATCATAGTTATCTTTATATTTAAATTTAAGATTAGAATATTTTCATCATACGACTTCATAATTTAGGGTATTTGGGAATTTTTTGGTAACTACTTGGTAACTCGTCGTAAACTATTGGTGGTAACAATAAATTCTCAATTTCTGTATTTATTTTGTTTTTGAGTTTGTTATTTAAAAGAAAGCAGTTGCTGGATTTCTCTTTTGCTGTGAGACCGGATTATTTAAACCACTGCACTGGGAGGGGTCGGTTTGAGACCACCGGTCAGAACTTTCTTAAAAACGTGTGTTTGAAAGAAACGACACACATTTGATAAAGAATGTCTAGATTATTTCCCTAACAAGTTGTTTAAAAATACGGCTGGCCTCAAACCGACAGAAGAACTGAACTGGACACATTATTAAGGGTTTCTCGCACTAATAGGTATCGTTGTAGGATCCTAGTTAATTGGTTTTCTCACACTAATATAGGTATCGTTATAGGATCCTAGTCAATTGGTTTTCTCGCACTAATAGGTATCGTTGTAGGATCCTAGTCAATTGGTTCATAGTAATCTTCCTAGAATTTACATCTACTGATTTTGGTGGTCTGTTATTAGTAAATAAAGAGTTTTAGGATAGTTTTCATTTTTGAGACAGAAAATTGAAGTTCAAAATGACAGATTATTAAATTAGTTGTTTTTATAATTATTTTATATACAACTATCTATCTGAGTTTCGGATTAACTGAAAGAGGTTTTTTAATCATTTTTTACATTTACTCTTGCAATAATGAACCTCGACCAACGGCGGTACACTGTGAAGTTATTAAACTAGAGGACACAACATTCCCATATAAGGAGCATTTAAGTAGGGTAAGTATTCCCACGACACTCGGGTATGGCACCATGATTTAATTGAGTAGGCAAAAGAAAAATCTCTTATTCACGTAAATGACCGTGCCTTATGAATAGAGTCTCCTTCCAACATTGGTTCGTTAGGCAATTATCTTTACAATACCTATATAACTCTTCTATCTTTGCTTATCATGGCGAGCTAATAACGTCATTGGGTATTGAGAACAGCTTAGCATGATGTCAATAGTTCCAGTCTTATATAGATGTTCGTATAACGGACTTTAAGTTTATCCGATTTGCAATGAACTCGCTGTTTCTTTATATAATAGAGATGCGGTGTATACCAAAACTAAAAATCTTGTTTCTCGTTTTAAAGTCTTATCGCATGCAGTATGTGTCCTAGAAAAGTTGTCCTTGTCTGGCAGTGGATTGACAACCATGATGGAACAAAATTCATTATTATGTCACTGTTTGGATATTCTGCATTTATTGAAATAATACCATAATTCTCATGCAAATATAGTTTGAAAGGTAGATTTGTTCCCTGTGGCTAACACATTCGCACTTTACATGATAGTATCATAGGTTTTTTTATTCGATTTGATGAATTTACAGTTTGTACTCCACAGGAACGCTTTAGACCCTCCTTAACCTGCCTGTCCTCAATTGATTAATTATAATCGATCAATCAAATGGTTATCTGTTATTTTTAGAAACTGTTATTGTACATATGCTATTAATTGTCTAAATTACTCTGCCGCTCTTTCCCTCACCTCTAAGTTTGTTAGGTAGTTTGGAGAGTAGCGCCTCGCATTAAGGCATATAAAAATATGGTTTGCTTTTGATTTTTTACATTAAAAATTGTTTTTTACAAAAACTTCATCTCGTCATTATCTGTAACTTCATTATATCTACAAGACTATACTTTCAATTCGCACTCTGTGATTTAGTACTCGGTTCAGTAGAAAGTAGAATATTTCGTGTTTCTAGAACGTGTGTTCCCATTGTATTGAACCGCATCTAGAAATTGGCTTCACTTTATGGAGAACTGCACTTCTCCGTCGTGTCTGTGTCTATAGCCAATTTACCTAGCTGTTGACAACTTGACATGATCTGGAAGAGATCCAGTCTGATACACATCCTTTGCGTAATAATTGTATTTTGTCAAGGTCTGCGAATTAAACAAGAGGAGATCGTGATAGAAAGTTATGTATACAGTAACAGAATAAATGTTGTGTTTTCTTTTGAGAGTAACACTTTTTTTTAACTTTTCGCATAGCTACTTTAATAAGGAAACCATCAAAAGACCTTTTGATTTTTTTCCTTTTATAGGCAACAACTTTTCCTATCATCTAGAATCTTTGGTATTTTTTTATCGAGTCGGACGGAAGAGGCTAGTTTCCTGGCTACATATTAGTAACGTGGTTTTTCATCTTTCCGATAGTAAATTGATTTGATTTGTTCAGCAGATGACTGCATAACGCCTCTTGCCAACTATTCTTGCATCGTGGATCAGAGGCTAGGGGACGAGTACAAACTATTTACATATTCATCGTAAAATATTCCTTAGAATATCTGACAGTGATTTATTCAGCTGCTGCGAGAGGGGCACTTTTGACAACACTACTCTTAAACTGCAAGATGTTTCATACTCGGATCTTTATAGGGTCAAACTTGATTTGTTTTGTTATTGGGTCAAACTTTGATCCATTTCAAACAAGAACGATTAGAGATTACATTACATCACATCTATGTGAAAAGGACGAATTCAAGTCCGACTTTGCGATTCTGAAGCTTTAACATAGATGCTCTTTGTTTTGGACCAACCCGACTAAATAAGAGTGTCTCTGGTGTAATAAACTGAATTAGTGCCGCTCGGATTCGTTGGGGGGTTTTTTTCGACAGTTTTTTCAACCTATGACGTCATCATGATGAACATTTTAGACATTTTTTTTTTTTGGAGTTTTGTTTATGTTAGGAGCTCGTATTTTATACATTGTGACAGCCCAACAATACCTTCCTCCTACTGTGAATGTTTTAGTGCGACTTGAACAACGTACGTGTGTATATGTTATGTCCTGACGAATCGTTCCTCACTCGGAGTATTTGTGTGGAGATATGTACAGGCTTGCTGTGGTATACTTTTTTGGCTTGGTTAAATTTATTAATACTATTATATATTAAAGAGGCAGTCCCAGGACGCTTTAACTAAATATTTAAACAAAAATATCGTAAAGTACGTATAAAGAAGTAGACAGTATGAACATATAACAAAAAACCAGGGGGCTGGTTAGAGTAGGGCCTCGCCACTCACAAATAAATACAGATACGAAACAGTATAGTACAATAGTGCATTAAAATGTTGTACAAAATTCAGTTCATGGACTTTTATATATAGAGAGATTATGATGTTATACAAGTTATATTTATTTGAAGCAATACAACGTTGGTCGTTTCTTTGAATTCGGACGGCCTTATGAAAAAAGCAACCCGATAAAAACTTGTTCTGTGTGTTGTTTTAACAGATTCGTGTGTTTTACTTTTATATGGTTGAAGTTTTGTCTCCTGTATTGCTGTTTGTCAAGTCGTAATCAATTGTTATTTCAAGTAATATTTAATTAAGTCAATTATGACATAATTGTCGCGTATGTCACACGACTGAGCTTGTCCAACAAGTATGAGTACTGGCGTGTGTTGTGTGAGAGAGAAAAGTAGTTGGAGGTTGTCTAAATTTCAATTCATGTTCACTTGTCAAAACATCATAAAATAGACTGGAAGAACGAGGCATTTAATGAAATTAGCCTCGATTTTACAAACACATCTAAGAGACTTTTCCAGAAAAGCACGACTGATCATGAATTGAAACACGAATTATATGTAACTTGCAGAGACATGGAAATGAAATGGGACAGCGTTTTCATACGAATTGTTGGTTAGTTTCTCGAGCTTAGTTTTGACACATCGAATCTTTGAACGCAAATTGCATTATCTGGATATGCAGAGAGTTTATATCTGTCTGTAGTGATATGAGACGCTGTGAAGTCCGTGATTGATGAAGTAGTTTGCAGGAACGCGGGCATCTAACGAGGTAGCATTATCAGAAACAGTGTTGATTAGTTTGTTGTTTTTTTAGCTCAGTTTTGACACAGCTATGTAGAGTAAGTGATTAACAAGAGCTGGATATTTTTTCTGCAGAAATACTACTTTTTTTAGGATACGTATTACTTACTTACCTCTTAATCTGTGTGTGTGATTAAAGTGTTCATCATAATTGTCTTGTTAGGTATCTTTTTACAAATGCCACTACTTTCATGTTATAAAGTGCGAAGAGAAGATTAACAAGGCTTAGAATTTCCGAGACATATCCTAGCTAGGACCTATGCGGAGGTGTGTATTTCTCCTCAAGCGACATACGTTTTTCTTATTGTTTCAATTGATCAACACTCTCCGTTGTGAGTTATAGGCTACTTGCGGGCTTCAAAGGGGGAGGTGAGTTCACTTACATATCAACACTTGGTCAAGTTACCAACTTACATTCCGTTTCTATCCTTCTTAGCGCCTGTATTACTTACTTTGATGTTATTAAATGGGTGTCTGAATTGTATAGCCAAATAGCAGTCGACATTTAGCCCGTATTATTTTAGTTGGAGATTAGAATTGGAATTATAAGGCATTTTCGATGCTGTATTTTAAAACAATGATATTATCCTGGAATCTTTAGTCTTGTTGGGGATTTAAACCATAGTTAAGGAGTGTTTTTATGTCGACCCGGCACCCAATTCTTTCGAAACCGGAACACACGTGTTATGCATTCGCATGTACTAGATTATTTTTTTGCTAATCATTTTTGTAAGCCAGACAACCGCAAAGCCAATTAA
>JAYRBV010021210.1:0-11359 GCA_036023255.1 Mitrocomella polydiademata
ATAATATGATCATTATTATAAGTTCTATAGTTCGTAAAAAGGTTCACAAACTTGATAATTATCATCAGTGTGAATTTAAAACAGTTAGCAAAAAAAAAAAGCAAAAAATATATGGGTGTGGTCAGAGTCAAAAATCTTCAAAGTTTTCCAAAAAATTTTATTTTATCAAAAAGCCAATAAAATAATGATAAAATACAGAAGTTTTAGAAATGTACCATAATTATTCCTAAAACTACAGATAATTTTGCAAAAAAGTGGCGGAATCCGCCCCCCCCGGTACGAATAGGGTTAAGGGTTATCTGGTTTATGTAAAAATTCTTACCAAAAGTTATTGCCTCCCATAAGGCTATTCCGAATGACCACCTATAAAATGATTTAAATGATTTCAACAGATTTATATTATATAAAATATAAAAAATAAATTATTATGTGTAAATATTATTTACCAGAGTGCTCTACCAAACATTATTTATAAAATATATAAATGTATGTCTGTTAACACAACAAGTCAAAATCGTGCTAAGTTTTTTGGGTCACTAATTGTAGATATCACAATAATAAAAAAAACTTACACATCACTTTTTGTAGTGTCCAACCTCTTAGTGACAGATTCTGGTGCCATCCATTTTATTGGACATTTTGAGTTCTGAAAAAAATAGAAATTGTTTTATATACAAATACAGTCAGTAGAACATTTAGAAGGAAAGCTTTCTATTTTAAACACATCAAAATGGTGTGTCTTTTTGGCTGTGATTTTCTGTTAAATGTTAATCCATGGAGTTATTCATACTGCTCAGCAGATGCCTAATTTTATCTATATCTACTACTGGCAGTAGAAGGCAGGCCACTTTCTTACTAAGCAAAATCGAAGTTGTCTTTAGTTAACTTTTGTTAAAAAAAAGGATAAAAAGAGGCCTTTTTAAGCCATATCAGAGGGTTGAAATTTGAAAATTAATCTATTGTTATTTCTCAACAAATAGTGACGTTTTATTAAATCGGTTCTAGAGGTCGTTCCTTTGTCGGTTTGAGACCACCGGTCAAAATTCTCTTAAACGTGTCTGAAAGAACGAGGCATTTGATGAAAGTTGTCTCGATTTGTCAGACCAATTTAAGAGAATGTTTTATAGAAGAACGAATGGTCTCAAACCGACAGACTAACTATATGCTACACCCTCTTCTGGTATATGTAGATCAGAGAAACAATTTTTACCTTTTCTCTAAGAAAAACTCCATTTTCTTCGACTTGCTTTGCCATCCCAAAATCTGAAATCTTACATCGCCTGTTTTTGTCAAGAAGTACATTCCGACAAGCTAGATCTCTATGCACCACCTACAAATATTTGGAAAAAGTATAAACAGCAAATAAACTGGTAAACTAATTCCCCCTTATTTAGGCCAAGCCATGTCATCTTTACGGCTCAAGCCGAAACAATCAAGGTTAGGCTAAATTGGCTAAAATAAGCCCATAAAGGTTTCAAATGTTTCGAGAGAGACAGAATATTATGACATCTTGAATCGTTCTAAAAGTCCTCAAATGATGATCATGAACAAATTGTAGACACAATTCCGCTGTTTCACGAAGCAATAATGCCTCCTCGAAAACCTGCGGGGCAGTTATTCACTTATATCTCGTAGGGGTCAAAGGGGTTTAACGAAGCAAGAATACTTACATTTTCTGATGCTATATAATCCATTCCAGATGCAATTTCATAGGCGAATGTCGTTAAATCGTTTAGACCAATATCTGAAGAAAACCCTTTGGTAAACAATGAGTATTTCCTTGATTTCCGAAGAAAGCTCCGAAGATCCCCATCTGGTAAATATTCCATAAACATTGCCATGTTATCTATAATTTAATGTCGTAGCGTCGTTTTAAGAAAGAAAGTAAGTGGTTAGTCGCGCTCCACTAGATTTGTCATGTAATGTGTACAAAAGAGGACTTTGTAGGGGAAATCTGCTTTTTGATGAAGTCTACATTGTATTGTGATATAACGTTTTGTTGTCTTATGAAATATCTCTCTCTTTACCGAATCTTTGCGTTTTCGGAAAGCTTAACCCTATTCAACCCGGCTTTTTGGGCCTTTTGAATTCCCGGGGGGTGGGTGGATTCCACCACCCTCCCATCATGTTAGATAGGGTAATGCTAAAGACATGAAATTTAGCACATAGTATCTACGTTATAAATGTAGTACAATGACGTAAAAAATATTTTGCTGACGTCATCAGAATTTTGATGACGTCATCATAAAAATAAATTTCAGCTAAAAAAACTGTATTTTTAAAAGTCCAATAACGTTTGATTGAAATAAGATAATTTACTTCTGTTTTGATATTTTGAAAGGTAATAGGTTACCCTAATGAGGCTTTGGCACCTAAATGGCGCGCCAAAAAAGCAATAATTAAAAAAAATGACGACGTCATCAAGTTTTGAAAAAAAAAAAATATGAAAACAATGCTATTGGTGGTTCAAAAGTTATTACAACTTGAATGTTTAGTTTTTTGCCCATACTGCAAGCAATTTTCTAAGTAGTTTTGACAAATGACTTTTGAAGTACACACTGTATACCCCTAAAATTTTGTTAGAATGTGTGTTATATGTTTTTAGCAAATCTCAGAAAGTTTTAAGATCGTATAAAAATTTTCCGGAAGCTATCAAGAGTTTTCTCCCAGCCTGGTGGAATCCACCCCCCCCGGTATGAATAGGGTTAAAGGGCATCGTTTATTAAAACTTTCCTATCTACAAGATTTTTTATTTTCTATTAAATACGATGTAAATTATACAATCTGGGACAAAAGGTATTTCTCTTTTCCAATGCTATTGAAAAATAATTAAAAAGTACCGCAAGTACCGCACAAAAGACGATCTCCATATTTGAGAACTGGAAAAAGGGGTAGGAAAAAGTCCAAAAGCCTTTTTCCAAGATTGTAGATACACCATCAAAGATTCAAGTGTCACTGCAAGGACCTTTTTGAAACGCACCAGTTCGTGCAACATTTTTCGTACGAAAAAAAAAAACGAGTGGAAAACAGAGCCTTTATGCTAATTTACCAAATCTTACCTTATATGGTATTAATTTATTAAATCTTACCTTATATGGTATTAATTTATCAAATCTTACCAGCTTTTAAACATGATCCAAACAATTTCATCACATGTGGATGTATTTTTAACTTTCTCATAATGGAAATCTCTGAGACAAGTTCAACCGCATTATGACTATCTAAAAACATAAAATAGTTTTTTTTTTGATCAAAAATTTAAAGTACCCTTTAAAAACACAAACTGAATTATACTTAGATTCCTATCATTTATCTCGTCTGGTTAGAATTACGTACCAGATTTTATTAAAACTTTCTATTGAAATACATCCTTGAAATTATTTGAAACAGGGTTAAACCATACTGTTATTACCTTTTAAAACTTTCACTGCCACAGTTTCTTTGTTTCCATTGCTATCAACAATTTCGGTTTTGTAGACGTAAGCAAAACTTCCTTTACCAATCAAATGTGACAGTTCAAACTGCTGTAGATCCTCGTATTCTTGATAATGTTCACCTATTAAAGGTACATTGTGATGGAAATCAGATTATTCATCTTCCATAATCAAGTTTCTAGCTGTTAACCTCATTAAACATTTACCCAGCCAATATAGATAAAAATGTGAAGTCAATATCTGAGTTTCGCGTATTTAGGGCATAGTCACGCCTCTGCCAAGGAGTGTGATCAATACTTAAAGGGTAATCGTGAACATTAGAAATAATAAATTACGTTACTGTTTGTGACGAAACTGGTCAAAATTTTTGAAAACTTGGTTGGTGTTGGAAGAACCTTAATTAGAGTTTCAGAGCAAAGTCATGTGATCATATCTTCGATTTAAAGTGGTAAGGAGTATTTTGAGTAAATTCAGTAATTTCAGTTTACCTGGAAAAATCTCTTTAACGAAGTTACTTGGAAACCAGCCTGACACTCCATTCAATCTGCCATGCCACCACGAGTCTACTTCTTTTTCAATGACCTCAATGACATCTCCTTTGTGGATGAGTAATTCGTCCGGTTTTTGACCAATGTAATCAAACATAGCCTTCACTAGTTCTGAAATTTAGAAATTAATTTTAAGTGAAATTGAAGATACAAATCCATTGTGGTGAGCCCAATAAAATATGGATTTTTCTACTTTTTTCCCCTTATGGCATTTAAAGTAAAAAGAATGTTTTCTGAACTTAGAAGTTCGCAAAAGGCGCAGACCCGCGAGACTGTTCGGCTTTATTAGACCTCATTATTCAGGTACAATGCTGAATATCACATGGATATGAACCCAAGGTGATGAAAAAGCTGACCAACTCAACCACTTGTGGATCCATTGGGGTTCAAACTGGTTATGGTTATTCCAAATTTATTATTCAAAGACCAATGTTGTAAAACAATAGTATATCAGGGGTAAGAAAGCGGATAATAATAATATACCTGTTTTTTGATGCTTCATTTTATTTTTGCAAGCCTCTACGCTAATGGGATAAATAGAAGAAGAAAAGTATTTTATAGTCTTGTGCGTGCTTTGGTAGGTAGAAAAATAATATTTCTTTACTACTAACCTTTGCTGGCGTTTGAAAACATCAGCTTCTGATATATCTGAAAGAGCTTTTGAGGTATATCTTTTGAACACTTTCCTAAAGGAATATTATTAGGCAAATTATTATTTGTTGTAATATTTGAATGCAATTAAAGAAATTTCTATTAAAAAATTATTTCAGTAAAATAAACAGCAGCTATGGTTAATTTTCTCAAAATGAGTTATTCAAAATAAAAACAAATATAATTGAAATAATTGAAATACTTACTTATAATTAGTGAATCTCTTGACTGTAAGCTCTTTTCGGGATTTCATAATGTGATCGATTATGGTGCCTTTGTCAAAACCAATGTTTTGATATTTATCAGATGCTTTGTTGATTTTTACCAGTTTACCGTCATCCTCCTGCAGTAATCTGTCAAAATTTAGAAAGTCTTCGACAACTACGACTTCTTTTTCATCCACCAGTTGTTTCTTGATCATTTCATCGATCACATCTAGAACAGTTGCATGATCAGGTTGTTGCTGAGAGGATCCTTGTTTTGAAGATTGCGGTAACAGAATCATGTAAATTGTAATGTTTGCTCGAGCCAACACTTCGATAATCACATGTCTTTGGAATCGATCTTCCGGTTGAACAAAGACGATCAGTGTTTCAGCTTCCATACCTCGTGAACCGGTATTATCAGTGATCAAAATGCTATTTTCATCAAACTGTTTCATAATAGCCACTTTTTCCTCAAAACTTGAGTATTCACGTTTGATTTGTGGAAAGTAGCTAATGTAACTAGCTTTCTTTGGAAGAAGCTTTAGGACATACGTAGCCAAGTATGCTTCTTCTAAGTTGCTGCAAATAAGCATTGTATGGTTTTGCTTTTTACGAGTACATATACCGTCGAAAAGTACTGCTAATATCTTGATGAGTTGTCGATCTTCTGAGAAAAGCTTGAGGTTAGTAGGGACTCGAATTAAAATAGGCTTAGCAGCGGAAATACCATGGCCGGGTCTTGAATCATTGAAGTAAAAGTCGGTTTCTAACCTATGAGAGGTGTTTGAAGAATCATCTGAGACTGAAACAAATTTGGAAATCTTATCAAGGTCGACGTCCACGTCCCCTTCTGACATAGACCTAACTGTACGGGTTTCATTGTTTTCGTAATTTAATTGAGGTTTCTTTGAATTTCGGGTGCTGCTTCTGAGGCTGGGTCTCTTTCTGAAGATTTCTTTTACGGCCTTCAACGTTTTTCTCCTTGTTGGAAAGTATTTGGAAGATTCATGACTTGTTTTGCTTAAAGTAGGTTTGTTGGAATCTACACTATTTGGTTCAACTTCTGAGTAGTGTAGAATGTTTCTCTTTTTTTGGACTTCTCGTTGACAATATTTCAAGAATACTGCAATTTCTTTCGTGTTTCTCATTACCTGATCGAGGTTGTAAATCTTCATCCCGGTTTCACTAAAGGCGCAACGGTGTTGCTTTTTGATGACTCCATCGCTAAAAAGAGTGCGTTTAATCTCAACACTCTGGGCTAAAAATGCTATATCTGATTTTGATAATTTAGAATGAGTGCTTATCAGTTCTTTGATACGGTTTGCTTGCACTGCACCAATAGCTTCTGATGATAGTTCATCAAAGATAAAATGCACTTGATCATACTCACTATCAGCGGAAAAATGTTCTAAAATATCCAATACAGAAGGTTTCCTTTGTATTTGGCGTCCAATATCTCGAAGGTTTCCACAGAGTATTGAAACCATTTGGAATCTGTCACTGTATCGATGCTTTTTTAACAAAAATTGAACATAATCACATTGTCTGACATCCATCAAGGAAAAGTTATCACATAAAACATACAAAATAATCACTTTACCCAAATCCAAGTTTAAAGCCTGTTCATAAACTTTTTTTACTAATTGCTCTCCAATTAGTGATTTCCCGCATCCATAAGGGCCCTTAATGACCTTTTTTAAAGAAGGATCATTAATAACTGCTAACTGATCAGGAGTTAGAAGAAGTGTTATCAATTGTTTATAAGTATCAGGCAAAAGAGATGGCAAACTTGATTCGCAACACGCTATAGTTGCCATACACACACCAACGATACTTTTTAAGACGGCTTTGCTTTTAGAATCATCAAAAACGTACGGATCGTAATTACTTCCATGATTGTCTATATTGTTACTCCACCATTCGCTTAATTTATCTAAATTCGAGAATATTTCCTTTGGGATGTAAAGATCTTTTTTACTTGGTGTATTGTGATTGTTTGAACAGTAAAGACTGGACAGACTTTTCAAATCTTCCTCATCCATACCAGGGCAGCATATAACAGATAGGAAATTGATTTGATCATCTTCTATCAGATGAGAAAATATTGTTTTGAATGAATTCACATCTTTTGCACTCTGCTTAAGTCCTATATGAAACCTCCCTGCGTCTACTATACCACTGAGTACACGTATACTAACAACCGTTTCTGAATTAGAGTCAAACACCATTAATCGGTTATTTTCCTCTAACTGATTAAGTTCTTTAAAATTATCTAGTAGCTGGAAGAACGTTTTATCTTTGTATTCGCTAATGACAGCTCGAAATCCAGTTTTAATTGATAATATTGAAGCAAAACTGTCTGATAAACATGCGACTGCAGGTTCCGATATCATAAAGTCATGAAGAAACTGAATTACTTTATCTTCACCAGTTGAATTCCTTATAAGATACTGAGTAGCCATGTTAGAAAACTCTTTTACCGTTTTCTTTTCAGAAAGTCTTTGTCCAGCTCCAACAGAAATGTTTACAACCATCGTGTTGTTTTCTGTTACAACTTTATCGTTGTTCCAAGGACATTCAACGTCTCCCTCTTCGGCTAGTGGTAAATTTGTATACAGTAGATTGGCTTCTTTTATTGTACAGTTGCACTGGCTTTCATCTAATGCGAAAGTATAGTCAACGAGTAAAAATTACTGCATAAAACACTTTTGAATTCTTGTTTGTAAAAATCTTTTCAATACTATGACAACCAAAAGGCTTTAATAAATGCTGCACAGTCTATACACAATATTTTGTCACTATTGAAATAATTGCCACTTACCTGTTATCGTAACATTATTGCACTTAAGCGATGCAACAGTTCCATTAATTTTAATATCAACATTGTATACACCAGGAGACTCAATCTGCGTGATTTTAATCAATCTGGTTTTCTCGTTCATGTACCTCGTTTCAAATGATGGCTTCTGAGTATCATACGTGTTTGTTGAGGAAACAACGACAACATCTGATATGTAGTCTCGTGGAAGAGATGTTGGAGATGATAACTCTAAGATGCACCCAAATGGCAATCTTCGGACGAACGTTACCCTAATTGATAGTTTCAATAAAATTACTTAAGTTATAATACAGAGAATTGATATTATAATAATATTAAAAATAATAATAATATTTTCACAATATCTTCTTTAAACTTATTATTTTGAGTAACTTGTCCACAAAGTGTACCTGATCTAAATTTTTAGAAGGGAAACTTTGATAAACTGTTAAAATATATATAATATATATATGAACTGATTAGAAATATATGACGAGAATAATATTAGTATCAATAAATTAAGGTGTATTAGAAAACCAAGAGCTTATTAAATTTTACATTTTCTTATGACTTATGTCAAAATAAGTGTACGTTATTTTGTACTTGTACTCCTTGTTTTGTCCTCTCTCGCAGCAAAGAGTCTAAATCATTCAATTAACAAAAAGTAAAATCCTTATACCTTTCGTTATCAAACTGTGCGTTATCTTCAACATCGGAACTATCTTCAGGATAACTTCCATCTAAGGTAAATTCGAGAATATGTTGATATGCTGAGGCGTATTTTAGAACATAGTCACGCCTCTGCCGAGAAGTGTGATTGACAATATAAAGATATAGTTATAACCATTAAAAAGACTCTCCATCACATACACATGTGTGAGCATGTTCTAGATACACCTCTGGTAATAAAATAGGTTTCTTTCAACGAGTAACCTTGTTAGTTAAGCAGAACATATAGTCACGCCTCTGCCGAGGAGTGTGATTTACAATCTGATGTGTGGGCCAATGTTTTAAATATGCCAATGTCTTAAAAGAATAAATAATGTCACGTCAGAACATTAAACTGCCTTCTGTAAGTAAAGAGATTTTGTATTTTTGTTTTGATTTTTGATTTTTGTCTGTACTAATATGATAAAAATAGAAGCTGTAAGAATAGCTTACATAACGCAAACAAGTGTTTGTTTATGTTTGTTGAATAGACATTTCCCGAAATACTGTTTTTACATAAATTTCTACTATCAATCTCGGTTTCATGAAATATTTGCACATTCTCCTATCATCTCAAGGTTGTTTGAACCTTTAACACCCATTAATGAAATTTGCTCCTCCCATGAGACTCAATTACACAACTACAAGGCTAATCATAGAAATCTACGTATAAACGGTATTTCGGGAAAGGTGTATTACGATATATATTTTGTTTACCTTGCGTTGACTTATTCCTTGCACATTCGGCTTTGTGTGTTAACTCTTCCTCCATTTTCTTTAGTAGGTTTTCCACTCTTTCTATAAAAGAAGATAATGGGTAATTCCTTTGCCATCCCTGGTCAAAAATCTTGTTAGGTCTTGAAAGATCCTTGCAAGGAAAAATTATTGAGAAATCCTTGCAAGATTGTGCGAAAATGTTTTGCACTTCTCATCAGATCTTTGGATAGGAAGATCTCAAAAGATCTTTCCAGGAACCTTTTAAGATCTTGCATGGATGCAGTCGATGGGGTACAGCATGGAAAATTTCTTGAGCAATTTTCCCAGGTTCTGTTAGTTTTTCTGTCTCGAAGATCTAGAAAGATCTTCCAAATAATCTTTAAAGATCTTGCAAGATCCAATGCTTTGAAGGTCCAATAACGATTTTTAACGATTCTCTAAGTCTTTAAGAATCCTTTCAATAGTTTTGACTAGTGATAATGCTGAAGATGATATTTTTTTCTTGTATGTAGAGTTTGAAGTAAAATGAAATGTTGTCAGCAAAAAATTAACTTACCCTGTCTACATTCAAGTTCAATGTATTTTTCTTCCTGCTCACTGATTCTGACATTCACCCCTTTTTTGAGAAGATCCATCCTATCCATCCTAGCTGAAAGGTCGTCATGATAGTTTTGCATTAACACTTCCATATCCAAAACATCTTTTTTGATTTGGGAAACATCTTTTTCGTTTTCAATTAGATCTGCTTCCATCTGAGCCTGTTTGTCTTCTAATATTTTCATTGTTGCACTTGAATGGAATCTTAAAGGACCCTTTTCTAGAATATTAAACTCATTCATTTGAGTGGTATTATATTGGAGACCTTGCAAGATTCTTTTCAGTTCAGACCAAAGATGTTGGAAGTTTTTACTTATTTCATTTATGTTTCCATGCTTTACTTCGTTCCGTATGTATCTGGAAAGTAGTACAAACGCTGCAAATGAAGTATCAATTGGTCCTGGATTTTTCTTCCACCCATTTAAAGGTGGGGGAATATTTGTATAGTTGATGATAACAACACATATCAAGGTAATATCCCAATCATCTGAAGAAACTTCTGTTTTATTAGGTGGACATAGCTGATCCCATTGGTTTGGTTTTAAAACTTTTGCCAATTTCTTCTGATGACTTGCTGTTCTGTAAAAGTTCTGCATGGATTGGTAAAGATTCGTTTCATCTCTTGGAAGACCTTGGTAGGATGGATCTTTAAAGTCATTGTGAAGAACATCGAGTAACCCAGCTTTAAGATGTAGCTCGCATGCCAAATTTACACGTAGCCAATCCTCACAATTTGCAGTAACAACTGCCGGTGCTGCATACATAACTGATTTACCTCAATCTAGCTTCCATATCTTTATCATCAACTAGATTGTTTTATATTATTTGTGCAACCACTCTACATATCAAATAACGAAATTTCTTAATTAAAATATGTAATTTTTCTGACGAAAAAATCTAGAAGTTTATTTAAACATAATGTCGTATAATGCGCCTACATATAGTGTCTTTCAGATTTCATAAAAAAGAGATTGTTAATCTTTAAGTCAAATGTATATATGCACATTTCTAAGACCGCGTTTACACGTTGCGTTTTGGTTTCGCTCCGGAGCGACTTTTAGCTGTGATTCCGATCAGTTTTTATACTGTTCCGTTATGATTTCGCTCCATTGCCAATCCGCAATCAAAAGTGAAATGAAAACGCTCCGATAGCCATTTCGGCAAGTGTAAAAAGTCAAATTTAGCGGACTGTTCCGAACAGTGTATAACGGAACACAACGGAACACTGCAACATCGTGTAAACATCTCATTCCGTTATCGTATCGTAATCAAAACGATACGTGTAAACGCGGTCTAAATGATAAGAACTATTCGTGGAAGTTAAAAACTTGAATTGATATATTCGCGGGAAATAAGTTCAGGCATAAATTTTGACGAGCCTTGAAGAGATCTTATACAACCTTCAAAGAAAATGTCAGAGCAACTACCGAAGAACAAATCGGTCATAGGAATGAAAATAATAAACAGTATACCATCAAAAACGTTCTGTAAAACGTTAACAATGCGATTGTAAGAGAAGTACTAAATTCTCTAAGCAAAAGAACGGGAGATATTGTCTTAAAAGTGCCTTCTAATAGTTCATATCATAATATAGATTACTAGTGATACCTAGCTGAGTGATTTCATTGAAGCCTCATATTTTCTCTTCCTTTACACAATGAATGTCTGTTATCCAAAGTT
>JAYRBV010021221.1:0-11356 GCA_036023255.1 Mitrocomella polydiademata
TGTACTTGTTTCGAGTTTTTTCTCTTAACTTATAATATACATGCTCTGCTTTGCATCGAGCACTTTTATGGTTTCTTGGAACATATTTATTTATAGTATTATAAGTATTATAATCATTTTTTTTTATCCACTTTAATTTGTTCTTAAGATACAAGGCTCTAAAGTTATGCCCATATATGGTAATTTAATGACGTCACAAACTTTAAAGAACAATAACTTGAGAAATAAAAATATTTCCTTTTTGAACAAGTATTTTTTTGGTTTCTATTGTCAAGTTTCCAGTACTTTTGTTTGCAGGAACAGTCCTTGAAAATAATTCAGAATGTCCAGCAAGGGCTAGGAGGCCCGCGCTTTTATTAAAGTTATCGTTACTTTTTAAGCCGTTATCTAATTGAACTGAAACTTTTTTACTTTTTTCAAAATTTAGTTAGTTTAAGATTTATGGCCAAAAAAAAATTTTCTATATTTTTAAAGCTTTTCTATAGCAAAATGTTTAGTACAAATGACCCTCAAATGTAAATGTGATAACTTGTTTATTGGTATTTTCACTACAAATAATAACTACTATAAAAGAAATCTACTGATGATAACCCAATACAGGTAGGGTTAAAAAATCTAAAAAACGCAAAACAAGCATTTATAGTAAGAGATTAATTAAAGAAGTAACACGACGAAATTTGTGTAAAGTATAAGACAAAGTTACTTTTAACATAAAAGTTAATTCATTATGTTTTTGAAGTGTTATTTATTCCCATTTGGAATCACGGTTGTATTGTTTGCACATTATGCTACAAAAAGAGTTATAGAAATTATAAAGGATCACAGGTTATTTGAAAATGATGTATAAGAGCACTGAATCGCCTCCTATGCATCCTCCGCTGCTACGTGGTGCAAGTTGGACTTTGGTCTCTAGATAAATGCGGGAGTTAAAGCCGCCATCTTGATGTCACTTCGCCATTCGGGTAATTGGTGCAAGTCGGACTTTGGACCTTATAGAGAAAACACTAAAAATAGAGTTTATCGAGGGTCAAAAGTCCAACTTGCACCACTTACGGCAAGTAAACAAGATGACTCCGAAAAGGCGTATTAGTATGTAACATATGTATGTAAATCCGACAGTACCGTGTAGTATGTGTATAACCGTGTTGTACCTTCACGGGATAGCGAATTTATAAATTAATTATTTATAAGTAAGGCAGTAGACTTTTTCCTACTAGAACCAGATTATAGTACTTCATGTGATGTCAAATTGAAAAACCGTCATTCAAGCAGGCAGTAGGCTTTTCTTTCCTATTTGAACCACAATGCTTACCAGATATTAAAATTCGTAAAGTGATTAAGAAATTGACTAAGGATCAAAGTCCATCTTTATTTTATTGGAATGCTATTCGAATTAACTGATTTTTCATGATCACTTGATAAAAAAGTTGTAATTTGATATCATAATTATGCAAGTGTTGAGTTTAACCCCAACCTCGTTCTCAGGGCATTTCTCCGCTTTTTTATTTTTTTTGACGAAGCGGGAGATGGCCCTGGCATATTCTGGCAAAAATCTGCTCAAATCGAGCAGATTTTAATTATGCGAAACTCTTACGTATTTTGATTATTCCAAAGTTTCTCCTGCAAAAATAAAAGCTCTTTTCTTTAAGTTTTACAGTTTATTGAATCAATAACCATGTGTAAGAGGGTGTTGTTGATTTTATACTTAACACACATTATTATTACATCACTCGTCATTTTCCCAAAGGGCTATTAATGATTACGAATAGCCTTTTGTTAAAGTTTGGTAGCTCATTTAAAAAAACGCATACTTTTGAATTTCTTTCATTATCAAATAAATTTTGTTACGTTATTTCAATAGAACTCTATTTCAATAAAGAAAACTGCAAACATATTATATTTGCATAGATTAAGAGATTGAATTTCGCCAATCACGATGCAGACCTGGCTAGAGTTGTCCAGGGCCATATCCCGCGTCGTCAAAAAAAAAAAAAAAAGCGGAGAAAAGCCCTGGGAACGAGGTTGTTTTAACCCGTCTATTGTAATTTGACATCAAAGATCCGAAACTAACCTCCCTGCTGAAAGTGATAGTAGGAGAGATGAAATGCAGAGAGCTTGACGATAAGAAATAAGAAGTAAAGTTGCTACTGATATATTAATTGTAAGTTTCAATTTTTCACTTTTTTCAAAATGAATCGCTTAATTTTCCAAAACTTATTCTGTATCATTGTAGAAAATACAAAATAAAAGGATAGTTGCTTAAAGTCTCCAATTTGAGAAACATGTGTAGAGTTATGTTTTTGATGGTAACATTTATAATTGTTGTCTTGAATATTTATGAGAATTTTTTGAGAATTATCCTGTTTATGATAAATAGGGTTATGAAATGTGGAGGTTCATTCCCCATCAGGATCCTTTGATTGTATATTTTAAAGTGTGATTATTTATACATAAAATGTTTTAAAATATTATTAGATGTATTCTGAATATAAAACGTATCCACTATCAATGTATTTCAAACGCACTGTAAAAAACAAATGTATTTAAAATATAAGTACACGTTGTTTGTAAGGAATGTCTGAGGAAAGATTTAAAGTTACTGTACCTTTTTAATAAATACTGATAGAAACAAGCTAAGGTCATTATAAACTACAAAGAGAAGCACGAAATTAGACCTATATATCAACTCCTTGATGTAGATGTTTGAAAAATAAGGCATACATATATATATTATAAAAGTACGGATTGCTATCTCAATCTGTGAAAACAGGAGATGCATTATAACAGTAATCATTTACCAGAGTTTGGTTTCAAAATATTCCATATATAAATTGCGGTAAGTCAATGAAACATAGCATTCCTGATTATATTTCACGAAAGAATAACTAGTTTTCCTAATACTTTTATCTGAACAAAAGACCTATGCAATGCTTTACATTGTTTATGTACGTTTTTAAAGTTTTTTAATGTTTAATATCGATTGCTATAATTTAAATAAAAAAATTTAAAAATAATTTCAGATAAGATTTTGTGATACGATACGATCCGATAAGTTTTTATCCATTCATAATATAACTCAAAAACCTAGAAAACGTTTCAAATCATATTTTTGTGATACTGATCATTGCAATAACATAATTGCAAATTAGAACGTATTTCACAAGGATTTTTGTACTACTAATACTCAGTTTCTTATTGACTGCAATGGCAAAGATTGGAAAGTTAGAAAGATTTTCCCAATCTTAGATATTTGTAGTAATAATTAGGCTTTCTTATAGTGATTGAAATAAATATTACCCTACAGGTTGTGTGAGAGTAATATTCACTGACCAGCTAACCAAATTAGTTGGAAGTGACCAGTTCCTTAGAAAATCTACAAATCTATAGAACTTGAACCCACGACCATGCCTATCGCCGACTAGTGCTCTACCAGTCCATCAGGATCAGCAAGCTGAGCTGACACTAATGTAGAAACAAACTAAATCATTGTTATTTTAAACATTATATAATTATATATGTGTGTTTAGGGGGATAATATGAAAAATGGCAAAAGTTTCAGCGACATTTGAAAAGAAAGAACAAAAAGAATTTGCTTTGGTTTTGTTACTTTCTGTTGGTATGCTTCCAGTCTTTTTGCTAGGAAATATGGACTTGATCTTTTGCCAAAATTTCCTGGGGTTGTTCTTGTTTTCCGTCTTAAGCGTTTATAGTCGTTCCTGTCAATTTCGTTTTTTGTTTTTCAAAATTTCCTCAAACTTTTATCACGTCATGTTCATTTGCTCTTTGATTTCCTGGCTGAGCCAAGGGCTAAAATAACCTTTTACTTTTTACTCTATTTTGCTTCCTTTTTATAACCAAAGAATTCCTTGTAGCTGATGCATGGTAAATGTTAACACGTGCTTATAATTTTTTAACGAAACAATGGAATTATAAGAGGTCTAGGAACTAAGTTGCAAGTGATACTCGTGGGTCATAAAAAAGATCACGTGGAAATCTTTTGCTTTGTTTAACTGTGTAAGACAAAGCTAATTATTCCAGTTACAATCAAAAGAGTATGGTGACAAAGTTTACGCTTTATCCTCAGGCGCTGGTAACGTGTTTTAAAATAAACTCTGTGTTTGTTTGAAAAGTAAATAAAGCACCCTAGAGCTGCGAACGTCAGCGCAAAAGTGCTTTTGTCTGTTGCACGTGCTTTGTTGTCTGTGTAACGCGAATTTTCGTTGCTGTGGTCTGTGCGCATTACTATTGCTTTCTTTTATGCAGTAGACTAGAGACTACAAATTTAAATCTAGGATTAGCGGATGTTCTGCACGGTGTTTTGTTGTTTCCGCGAGCCCATGTGTTTTCTACGAACAAAAGTTCACCCAGTATTTTTGTGAAGAGTAAATTGGCAGTTTACTATCAAATGCACTATTTTATTGTATCATTGATCCATGATTGTATAAGGGAATTCGCTATAAAACAAAACAAACAGAAAACTATATAGTGTACAAAGAGTCTTAAATCTTTAAAGTGTGTGAGTTTTACATCGTAATAAAAGCCTACAAGAGTTCTTTATTGGTATGGTTTACACAATATAATCTGGCTTTTATAGTTTAGTGAACAAACATCAGTCTTTTATTAAACCTGGTTTTTGTAGGATAAGAAAAGAATGCGAGGGGCCAGCTATGAAACTCATTTCTGTATAGAAACCGTCCTTTTAAAAAACTGAAAGTCATAAGTCGCGCTACCAAAAATCTGACCACGTATCACGACAAAAACGATGACAATGAATAAGCGCTGAGGTAATAAGGAAAAACAAAATGTATACATAAATCAAGTTTCTCTTTTAAATAAGAATTGCAATTACTTTCAATAGCTATTTTAGAAAATAAAAGATTTATATAAAAAGAACAACAGTTTCTAACAATAAACTACTTGATACTCATAAGCCACCATAGAATTATAAAAGAATTATAAAATGACTGAACTTTTATAAACAGAATCTTTTGTTGTTATCTTGTCTAGTGCTTACATGTTTATTAATATTATATAGTTATAGTTTTGTTCGATTTACTCTGGTTTCATAGTTTATTTTAACAATGTATGTCATAGACAGGATACCCGTCCTATCATTTTACTCATCCAGGCTAAATTTGATTAAAAAAAAATCCGCAAAAAAAATTTCCATAGATAGGACGGGTTAGAGCAGTGATTCAAAGCTTGAATCAGCCAATTAGAGGCTGTTCATGCAATTTTTAAAGAAGTTTTAATGGTAAAACATTGAAATCCGCATGGGAATTGAATAATTGTTTCTTTAGTTAATGAAACCATATGCGTGCATAAATGAAAATAATATAGTGTAGAACCAAGTTGCTTTTGCTAATAAGTCTATTGTGTATTGTTATACAGAAATTTTGTTTACTAGAGGTTACTTCTATTTTAATATTTTTCTCTTTTAATTGCTTTAAGTCATGATTTATTATGACTTTTCTAGCACGTAGAAGGATTTTTTAGGATTTTTATATCATTAATAATTGCACCATCCATCATCAAGTATTTTTTTATTGAATTTTGGAAAGAATTTTTTTAATAATTCTTTTTGGCGCCCACCTTTTAACTTATTGACAGCATTTATTTTACACTTGTATACATCCCCAGTCTTCAGTTCATTTACGAACAAAAGTACCTTTTTAAGTAAGGAAATCGATGGTGAAATTAAGAAGATATCGTTCACCTAGGTGTCTAATAAAGACTTCACTAATATCAGAGAGCTACTCATATCTTACATAACAAAAACAAATGGAATTTCTTTTTGGTAAATGGATGCGCTAGATTGTTTTAAAGTTTTATGGTGTTAGCTTATTTCCAGGTTTAAATAGGTTAACGAGTTTTCAACGTAAAAAGGACAAGAAATATAAATTTTCTGCACATTATAATAAGATGTACGATTGTACGATACTTCAATTTTTCTAATTTATGCAAAGTTTTATGATTAAGTAAAAACTGTTGCTGTCTGATTCTTTATTGTACATTTTTGGAAGAAAGTTCGTAGTCCACATGCATTTTCTGAAGACATATAGAAAACAGTCGATTACTGAATGGTTCAAATATCAAATGAAGCAGATTTTTTCATATTGGGAAATAATAAACAAATTAACAAAAATAATGAATTTATTGCAACTGTCATGCAAAAAGTTATAGGGACGGATTTTCTGGTTAGCATTTGATAAGTTTAACAAAAAGAAACCTTGTCAACTTGTCCAACACATTTTCTTTTATTTTTGGGTCTCAGCTTCCAGACTAAACTGTTTAAAAGATATTTTTATACTACGGTACCAAAATTTAAAAAAGTTATTTATTTGTGTCACCCTGTATAACCAGAAAACTTTTTAAATGTCAATAAAACAATCAAGTGTATATATAAATTAATATTTCTTTCGTAAACAGATGAACCACTCTTAACCCTATTTGAACTGGGGGGACCATTTGGTCCCCCCAGTTGAATTTTTGGTAATAACTTCTGAAATATGAAGGGTTTCTAAATGAAATCTTGCAACATTTATCAAAATTATGTTTACAATTTCTTTGAAAATCTCAAAAATAAATTTTAATTCCTCAGATGCTTAAAATGAGGACACTGGGTTAAAATCGTAAGGAATTTTGGTACAAATGTCAAAAATTTGTTTTGGCGATAAATAACAAATGAATTACAATTAGAATTTGAAACTTTGCAAAAAGGTTAATTATAACAAGGAAAGCATGCTAATATATGTAAAATTAAAAATTACGTCATATTTCCATAATGGCGCGGTAAATTATTTTTGCACTTTTTGGCGCTCCGTAGTAACTCAGGACTTGATTTTTATGAAAATCTGACGTAATCTATTTGATAGGAAACCTTTCAGAATATTGAAACAGATTTGAAAAATGTTATGCTATTCTTGAGATATGGTTTGACCATTGGTAACTATTGTCAAATTATTGACATTTTCTCACATATTTCGTATGTAGATAGCCCTTATCTACATACGAAATATAAACCTTCTAGCATTTCTGGTTCTGTAGATAGATAGGGGGGCCAAATGGTCCCCCAGCATTTCAGCCCTAAAAGCCCAGTTCAAATAGGGTTAATGTCTCTTAAACTGCACCTAACCATAAATATACCAATCGGCAGTTATAATACTGTCTAAGATGCATAAGATCGTATATTAGACAGTTTATTTAAATATATTACAAGGGGCTAGTAGGCTTGCGCTCTTAAAATTTTTATGCTACTTTCTAACCCGTTATCTAATTGAACTGAAACTTTGTGACTTTTCTCAAAATTTAGTTATAAGATTCATGGCAAAAAAAATATTCTATACAAATTTCTGCTGACAGAAGCACATTTTCAGTACAAATGGCACCAAAATGTAAATGTGATAACTTATTATTGGTATTTTCACTACAAAATAACTACTATAAAAGAAATCTAATGATGACAATTTTTGTTAATATAACTCAAAATAACCCAAAACAGGTAGGGTTAAAAAATCTAACATACGCAAAACAAGCATTTATAGTAAGAGATTAATTAAAGAAGTAACACGACGAAATTTGTGTAAATTGTAACAAAAAGTTACTTTGTACATAAAAGTTAATTAATTATGTGTTATTCCTACTTGGAATCATGCTACAAAAAGAGTTGTAGAAGGATCAAAGGATCACAGGTTATTTGAAAATGATGCATAAGAATCTATGCATCCTCAGCTGCTACGACTCCCTTCGTGTGCAATAATAATTAATTTAGTGGTGCAAATTATGGCAAATATTTCCAAAATTGATGAAAACCAATGACATGAATGTGAATTTTTTTTTTTTATTTGTCAAAATAAGTTATCTCTTTTTTTAATAATTTGTATCCTAATGGCGCGCCAAAAAATATTTCCAAAATGACATAACGTCATAAATGATGATTTCCGCAAATTTTAAAATGTTTATATTATTTTTTTAATTATCTACTTAGCTGTTTCAGTGGTAAAAGTATGAAGATGATTCTATTAATGGTTCAAAGGTGCCGCCAATGTGATAAATTTTGTGCTGTAAATAGCCTTAGTTTTTTAAAATTCGCATGCTTTTTTTCACAACAATTTTGTCTTGAATTTCCCTTTGTTAACTGCTATTCAATGCAACAAAAAGGATCCATTTATTTAAAGAAAATTGGAAAACTATGCTTAACCTTTTACTGCAGGGTATTTTGGTGCCTAGGTTGTTGTCTTATGCTTTTGGTATGAATAAGATATACAGGGTGTATAAAAAAAATTTATCTCCCCTATCTATCTCGAGATATACAAATACTGGAATGCTCAAACTTGGTAGGTAGATATTCTTTCATGATAAGGTTTAGAAAATGACGTCAGAATAAAGTTTGAAAACATGTGTTCTTAATGTGAAACTTTATCGAGCCATATCTCAAGAAATTGAAAATATTTTTCAAATCTGTTTTGCTGAAACTGAAACTTAAAAAGATTCTCTTTGGAAATTTTTTTAGCCATTTTAAGCAAAAATCCTTAAAGTCTTTTACTTAGTGTCCTCATTTTGAGCATAACTATTATAGTTCTGAAATATTTTAGAAATTTTAAGAAAATGTGTACAACATAATAATAATAATTGTCGCAAAATTTTATTTTAAAATCTTTATTATTGTTATTAGAAGAAAACCAATTGGGGGATAAAATTATCCCCCACCCCAGTTCGAATAGGGTTAAACCAAACCCTACCGCAGCATTCTGCTGACGCAATGTCATTACGTATTTTTCCACGCAAATCTGATAAAAATCATCCAGCTTCTGTCAAAAAAATGTAATATACTTATCTTTCCTATGTTCAGATGTTTTTTACAAGGTCACTTTTCAATGAAACCAATGCAAATTTGTCGTTTTTTAGAAAGCTAGAAATAAAATCTATTGTTTGTATTTAATAAAACCAATCCAATCATATGCAATCTTGTAAAAACTTCAGCGATACACCCTCTATGTTGGAGAAAATCAGGTTTGAGACTTGTCTTTTTACTTGCTCGTTATTTAAAGAACGTCACATTTTATAGGAGTTGAACGTTTGAATCGTTTGAATAGATTCGCACTTTTTGATTCCATTGCATTAAAATTGAAATAAGAAAAATTAGTTTAAATATAAAACAATACAGAATGTACTACTTTGCAACGTCTTGGGAATTTTATTCGTAACAATATAATTATCGCTTGGATTTAAATACATTTTTTACGGCACGTCCCATAGGAAAAAATTATAGACACATTAATTATATTCCATTTGCATAAAAAGAATCAATACAAAAGACTAACGGATAGTGTCAATAGCTACCGCATAGGGAATGTTGTATACAAATGTATTGACATCAAACAAAAAATAAAAAGTTATCGTTTTATTTTTCATCCAATGGTATTCACCTGATCTTAATTTTACACCAATGGGATCAAACGTAGAAACCAACGTGGGTTACGCAAAATTTATACCAAATATGGTGGGGACATTTTTATGAATCACTCTGTACAATGAACATACTGTCAAAAAAAACTTTTTATTCCTTTTTTTACTTTAATAGTAATTCAGTGACGTACATGACGTACAATTTCTTACAATAAACATTTGCATATTTAGTGGGTTTATTTGTGCCCTAAAAACCATAATAATGCCACCAGATGCCACCAAATGAAACTACTCATAGTATTTAGAATTTTTTTTCGTGAATACAAATATTAAAAAATTAGACTCGTAACTTATCGCTGGTTCATGATAAAATTTGAAAAGTACAACTCATACTTTTGAACATATTCACAGCTCACTCCGCTCTAGAACAAAACAAGCAGTGGGCTGGTAAAGAAACTAGAGAATCGTATTCAAGAAGGGTTGAATTTTATCAAGTATAAAATATGAGAAAAACTGTAATAGAAACCCTACAAATTGATATTAAGGGCATCCAAAAATACAAACACCATGAAGAACAAAGAAGACGCGAAAGTTGCAAATTTGAAAAATATTTGAAGGAGTAACCCTCATCCCATTTTAAATATGTGATGTAAGCTGAATAGTTGGATTTTATGATGAGCGCGCACAAATAGAGTTTTTCTTTCACTCTTGAGCTGTCTCGTTGTGTGTGATTTGTTTTGTCTATTTTTACCACGATTTTGACGTCACAACTGCAAATTTGGCGAAGAAATCTCCTTTATATTGTTTTTTTAAATTGACATAGCTATGTCAATATTTTTCCTTCATAAATGCTTTTTTTATCTCAAAGACCAACAGATAAAAAAAACACTTAAAAGACCTACATGAATAGTGTTTAGTTTATGCAATGCCATATTTTTAATAAGACTCAAGTTTAGATTTGTACAAGATTTAAGTTCGTTTTACACTAGTTTATTCCATAAGAGACTACTATGAAATAAAACTTATTGAGTTTATACCAAAAAATCTAGTTTTGGCTAGGGGTATGACTCTACAATGTGTCCGAACAGATCATTTTGTGCTGAACTATGGCTTCAAAAGAATTCCACATTAACTGCGATTTAATTGGTTTAGACACTAGACACTCCGTGGTCAGTATTTGGAGATGTTTAGACTACGGAGTTTTTTAAGTGTCTCGTTGCTAACTTTATTGCAGATACATCCCAAAACAAAGCGCAATAGAAAAAGCGAGAAAACGAGTAGGCGTTAGAAATATGCGAGGCTTTTGTGTTACTCAAAAACATCTTAACTCAAAGAAAAAAAAGTTTGGTCATAAATGTATAACGCCTGCATATAAAACTCTATTGACATCGATTGATCCATGCGCGGGTGTCTCTTTGTTTCACTCTTCTAAAGGAACAATAGAGAAGGTTCACTGGATTCACTTTTAGAAATAATTGTTTGTCTCGTTTATTCATTAAAAAATAACGTTTTCTTGCTGTTTTAATCTCAATCTCACAACAAAAAATCACAAGAATTGTCGAAACAAATTGCTTGACGACAGCTTATTTTTTGGTAACAATATATATTTATTTATAAAATGACTTATAGGAGTTAACATACAGTTGCCTGGTAAAAATAATACACACAAACTGAAGGTAATTCTTTCATGCAACCTCTTAATTCTGTTCAGTTTCAAAAAACAATGACTGGTGTAGATATGAGCTCAATTTCACGCAACCATGTAAACATAAACTATCAATGATTATAAGTTAGTAAGCTAATAGGGCGATAGCTGTTTGGAACGTCTGCTGGTTTATTTGGTTTTAGGACTGTTACTACCTTAACAATCTTCTACAATCATGGTCATAAATTATGGCACTTTTCCTATATTTTGTCAAAAATTCAAAAACCACAAGTAATTCAAAGT
>JAYRBV010021232.1:0-11354 GCA_036023255.1 Mitrocomella polydiademata
TAAGAAATTTGGGCAAAATACGAATAAAAATCAAAAAGTGCTGACATCAGCAATATATTCTTGATGCATAAATGTTTCAAAAGGAACAAAATAATACGCCATAAAGTTTCATGATCATACCATTCCAGAATTTTGAGTTTTGAGGCAAAAATATTTATTTTTACAATTTTTTGTTATGTTTGTAAAGAAATGATGACGTCATCAAAAGTTAGAGCGTGTAAACAAAACAAACAATATAACCAAATGTTTATTACATGATAGGCTACTAGCATGCCAACTTCCATGCAGTTTGCATTAATGCTTCTGGAAATATTCAAAGTCAAAAAAGACCTATTTTTGTAAGAATTTACCAAAAAATCACTACCTTGAAATAAAAAAGGTGACGTCATCAAAAAATGGCTGACGTCAGAAAAAAAATTTTAATGTGAAAATGTTTATTATATGGTAGGGTATTTGTATGCGAAATTTTATGGCATAAGCATAAGTGTTTCTCGAGATCTTAGAGGGGGGCCGAATCGGCCCCCCCACGGCATAATCAACCCCCAAAAAGTACGGCATGAATAGGGTTAAATGGAAATTGTTTGAGATATTGATAGGAGATTTTATCAGTAAGAAATACATGAATAAGCAAATTCCTGTACATAAAAGAACGTACGTTAAAGAATCAATTATTTGTATCGTCTTCTACACAAATACTCTTCATTTTATCTTTTCGTACACAAGATTTCGCTGTAAAGCTAGAAAGTGATTAATTTATATAATGTACAAGGAGTCTTGTCATTTAATATGTATAGAGAGTCTTGAATTTCTTGTTGATATTGTTTACATATGAGAATGCTGGCTTTATAATTCAGTTAGTAATGTATCTATTGAATATTTACTCTGTATGATTTTGTGTCTTTGTGTATGATATCAAAATAATTAATAAGCTGATATTATAGTAATAGGAGAAATTAAAAGTGATTTGATCAAAACATTTCATAAATCTACTAAATTCCTTTAACCTAAATAGATAAGCGAGGCAAGCAAAATATCTGAACAAGCGAGGTGAATTACCGGTTCCTCAAGCTTGAATATACATATATATACTCATACGCCGGGGACACAATAACGTAATTATTTTAATTTTATTTTATAACAAATACAGGATTAAGAAGAAACCAACAATTCAAAAAATGTTATATATTTTATTTTATTAATATTCGAATATAAAATGCCGAATAAAAGTTTCAAAAATGGAGTTGGTGACTGAAAAATCAGTTAGAATAAAATATTTTTATTTTGTTTTTTGTTATCTGTTTGTGAACTTTTGCTTCTGGGTAAAAAATATTTTGAGATACTCTAAACCATATTTAAGCTCTAAAGTTCATTTTTTAATACATACATATGCTAGATTGAAGATTTGTTATGAAGAAGTAACTCGTGGACTTGTACGTTATAGGAGACTTGTGAGAATACAATTCACAAATTACTTGATCAAACTAAGAGACCAAACCATCTTAGTCATTTTGACGGATATTCTAGGCTCCTAATGCTTTGATCATTCCTTCGTTTTAAGGGACAGGTGTTCTTTGTCTCAATAACGGGTTACAATGATAAAATCAAAATATATTGATGATTATTTGTAGTTCGACGGATAAATGATTCCTACCCATCTGGCCTAACCAAAGATAGGGTGTTAGTTTCCGCTCTTAAATAATCAGTTATATTAGCGATACCAATTTCATGTTTGCGCTTTTGTTCTGTTTCAGGGTCGCTACATTTGATCCATCCATAAGTTAGCTATATTGAATTAATTAAATATTAAATTATAAATATTCTTTTTCACATTAATATATCTATAAAGGAATTTATATTACTATTTACTTAGTATTTTGAATTTTTTGAACTTTTACTTTGTTTTTAACTTTTATTCATGATTTTCTCTTATACTTTAAGGGCTCTGTAACCCTATGAAAACGAAAGTTTGAATTTCGAGAAAATGTTTTGTCAGATGATAGTCTTATACTTAGTTGTCTGTGAATTGTTTTTGAAAAATGATGCATTTTTGACCTTCAAAGTTAAGTTTTGCTTATTAAAGGGGGGGGCTTCCTATTTAACGGTACAACAGGATTGGGCCTTTTTTTAACAGTATTGCGGGATTTATGAAAAAAGATTAACGGGATAACGGTATCGGGACTCTTCGCCGGTACTAATAATAATTTTGAGACGAAAATTTATTTATGGTTTTTTATTAAGAAAGATTCAGGTAATGGTAAAACCGAGACCCGGGACCCACTGAGACCCGAAACCTTGTTCTTAAAAATCGAGATCCGAGACCTGGGACTCAACATCATTAAAAGAAAACAAGGACTAGATTGAACTCACAGATCGTAAGATTTTTTAAATAACTTTGGAAGGAGTTCAACCTCGATCCCAGGGCATTTTTTCACCTTTTTTTATTTGGACGGCGGCTCAGAAGAAGTTTGGTCATTAGATGATGATGTCCTTGGAATTGCCAGCATGTCAACAGCAACCTGCTGACAGTAAAATTTAAACTTGAGAAACTAGAAATTATTGTCTGGAAAGGCCAACGAGATAAAATGATTTGTGACCAAAAGGCATGCCTTTGTATTCGATCCATTAAATACGTCTAAGTTTGATAAGAAAACAGAATGTACTTTTTAAAACACTTTGAAATGAAAATGTATCGTGTATGGTTTGGCCTGTATATACGGGGGCATTTTTTAGCCGGGCTATTTGCTAGTTTAAGTAGTAAAATATCTCATTTATCAAGAGGCGTTTGTAACATAACTAAAACATAGTGTTTTAGGTTTTACAGAATCCCGGACATTACCCCGACAGACATTTCACCAACGGACATTTCCCCGACGGATACTTCCCCGACAGACATTTCCTCGACCGAACAATTCCCCGAACGGACATTTCTCCACAGACATTCCCCCGACCCGGACATCTCCCCGACGGACATTTCCCCGAACTGGAAAATTTCCCGACTGAACATTTTGCATAAAAAATCAGCCAAAAAGAAATTAGTGTTTTCATGGAAAAGGCCTTATTTGCACTCCTACACGTAATAGTATACCCCTTTTTAAAAGGAACATCATTCAATTAATTAAAGGTACTGCTAATTACATATCTAAATTATTGAACATAAATGACCTTTGTAAAAAGCAGTGTATTGTGTGGAGGGAGGAGTGCAAACATACATGAAAACATTGGATTTTTGGTTAATTTTGTATGCAAAATGTTCAGTCGGGGAATTTTCCGGTTCGGGGAAATGTCCGTCGGGGAGAAGTCCGGGTCGGGGAATTGTCCGGTCGGGGAAATGTCCGTTCGGGGAATTGTCCGGGTCGGGGAATTATCCGTCGGGAAAATGTCCTCGGGGTAATGTCAACGGGATTTGAGGAAAAATAACAACGGGATTTGAGGAAAAAAACAACGGGATAACGGGATTTCAAACCCTCGGAAGCAATTTTTTGCCCCAAGATAGTTTTAGACACTTATGATGCGCTTCTAAGAAAGCAAAAAGTTTTGAAAAATATTTAAAATGGGATGAGGGTTACTCCTTCAAATATTTTCAAATTCGTCACTTTCGCGTTTTCTTCATGGTTTGTATTTTGGATGCGGTTTTTTCATATTTGTAAATTTCAAACTTTTATCTTCAAAAAACTATATGACATTGTTCACTGGTTTTGCCTGTATAATCACAATGAGTGTTTGGAAAAGTTCAGCAAAGGGGTTACAGAGCCCTTAAAGGAATTTGTTTGTTTTACTCCCCATTCAACAATTAAGGGCATATTCTCTAAGCAAAATAATTGCAATTTCCAATAAAATGTTGTTTTTTTACTTGGCAAAAAAGTGGGGGGGACACGTGGTATAACTCAACGAATAATTATCTCAATAAACGATATACCAAAATCTACGTTAGCCTTTCCTATTTGTTAAGTTAACGTGTATACATTTTTCTAAGTCACTCGGTAGTTATCTTTAGAATTACTCCTCTGAATAACGAAGGTGGTCTTTGAAGTTGAAAAGAAGGCAGATCATTCGTTCGTTGATTTTCACAATGAATTTGCAATTGTAATTCAACTCCAATTTTCTATTGCAGCCGTTTCACTTTGCTTGCGTCAATCAATCAATATCTTTTTTTACGCGACAATTATCTCAATAATTTAATATTTCTATTGTGAATTGGGAGAGATTTCTCAAAGAATGTGTGATTTCATATATTCGATGTTCTGCGGTAGGGATTTGTCTACTATAAATAGAGATGTTCGTCTTCCAGTAATCATTCATTCCAACTTGGCATTCAACAGAGATTAGACAGAACATTGAATATTGGCAACATGTAAGTTCTAACCTCGCGTTTTCTTTATCTGAGACAGACGATATTCTCAACCAGTTTTTAGGATATTATTCATATTTTTAAGAATGATGTTATATAAAAAGTTTGTAAAACTAATTTTGTTGATTTATGAATTAGTCAAAATATATCTGAAAATATTTTGAATTTGATAATTAGATGATTAGCATTCGATTAGAATACATTAAATGAGGATCTCAATACATTTACAACAATCTTCCAAACAGATTCTGAAAGAGTGTCCAGGTTTTCTTCCTCTTGTGTATTGTTTTTTTTTTAATCAAAAAGTATATGTAGAAGAACTATGAAATATCACAATCTTCCAAACAGATTCTGCCATTTGTATTTGAATTTAAAATTATATGTAGAAAAAGTCAAAGATTTACGTTATCTCTCAATTTGATCTAATCTGTCTTTAATCAAAAAAGCGGGGAGGGAGGATCATAGAAGGAAATATTTTACGTTCTTCAAAATGCAAAATTTTATTTTATCTCTCTTTTTGCAATTGTTAGGAAAAAGTCTTTGTTGTTGGTGATTGTTGCTTTCATCTCACTGACATGTGCAAGGTTTTGGAAACCTGAACTAGATAAACAGCTTGATTATCTACAATTAGGTTGGTATTTTTCATCTACGACTTGACTTGAATAAGGGTTTGGGACAATTCTTGTCACCCTTACCACCCTTGTCACCCTTACCATATTTCTACCCTTCTTTTATAGCCGACTGCCCATATCAGGTTGAACCAGTTGGATGTTACAATGATAGAGGACATAAACACCGTGCTATGAAACATCAGGTAATTCAATGATTTTTAACAACACCAAAATTATAATGTAATCATTACAGTAATTATGAGTAAAAAAGAAACCATTTTCATTGCCCGACAACGAGAGAAGTATCTCTCGAAACGTAGTCAAACGTAAACAATAGTGATCCAAGCCACGATTAACTTTACGATCATGTCTATCACTGGGTTGATAAACTCGATAAATATCTTCGACAACAAAAAATGCTCTGGAATGTTCCTCACACTAAATTCTCAATAGGTACCATCTAATTACTATTACCGTAAGAGAAATTATGTTAGCCACTAACACTGGTCACACATACCATCCGTTTTGGAGGAGCTTCATTTAACCCAAAATACAACCAAGGAAGAAAGTAATCCGTTAGGGCCGATTCTTTGCCCGGGGGTTTCTTTTATCTTAATCCTACATTTTTTGTATAGCTTTGTATATTTTTATACCTCCGTGGTTATCTCAACGACCGAATAAGGATTCAATACAACGACTTCACACCATTGCCGTCAAATAAAGTTCGAATCAAAGTCGCGCTGCTTTTTTATAGAACACTGAGCGATGGATGAGGCGCGGTAGCGGCGCGTAGTATTAAAAGCGCGCAGCGCTCATGTTTTATTGTTTTTGTTTTATGGCGTAAGCAGTGCACATTTTGAGCGTTCGATGCTGCATTAGCAGCTAGTGTTCTATAACAGGGTGGCCACTCATACTGGAAAATACTGGAATATACTTGAGAAAAAAAATTATTAAAATAAGTGAACTTACAAACACTATTTATATATTTACAATAAAATTTTGAAGAGAAAAGTTTAAATTTGAAGTGTAGGGTGCTAACATAAACATACTGACAGTATCTGTAAAGTTCTTTATTTATTTCTTTGACGATTATGAACATAGTACCTAGCAATCCGGGAAAATTCCTTTAATATATACGTATTAACTCCTGAAAACTCCAGGAAAATAAAAAAGAACAGCACTTCAATTTCTTTCAAATTTAACATATTGATGTATGTATTTGTTAGTGTAGCTGTTTTAGGCCAAAGTAGAGACCCCAAATGACAAAAGATTTGCCTGCCGTGCCTTTACTGATTTTCTGACACCTCAAAAAAAATCTGTTTGATAATGTATAACATTTTCAGTAGAAAATGCTTAAATGACACAAAAAATTTACAACAATTAAGATATTAATTTTATTTGAAAGAATTCCTCCTGGGAAAATATCAATCAAAGTTTGTGGGCACCATGTATTAATTATACTTGAAAATACTTGATTTTCTTTCGTAATAAATACTTAATTTTTGGAATTTTATCACTGGAATACTTGAAAATTGAAAAAATATACTTGAAAATGTAATTGAATATACTGGAATTTCAACTTGTATTTTGAGTGGCCACCCTGTATAATGTTTCGAAGACTATTTATTTACACGTATCTCTTTCTTTTTCAGATTTTGAACAGCCGTGATACTCTTTCGAAAGTGTTTCATTCACCAGCTATACAATGGCACAACTTCAATCATTGGCTAGCCAATTTCATTTGCAAGTAAGCTTCTTTTTTACCTTCATAAGAATAAATGAGAATTGTTTTGACATTTTCGTGAAATAATAACGACCTACTCATTACTCTTTAGGGGTGCCGAAAAACTTTTCGAGAAGAAACCAACCGCTTTTTCCGATTATATTGGACTTCAATTTTACGGTGAGTTCTGTCATTATATATACAAAGCTTAATATACGAGAATATAATATATATATGTTTAATATTAATATAATATAATATATATATATATGTTTAATATTTTTACTTCAAATTCATGACTAATCCAAATTATTTATCACTTTTTGGTTAAACAGGTGAAGTATGGGCAAACCTTGACTCGAAACATCAAACGGAATACAACACACATGGTGCATCTAACCGATGTATCGATGGTGATTATAAAAATTTGAAAGATGGACATATACCCCAAACATGTGGACTATTCGTTGGCGGACCTCAAACTAACTACATTTATAAAGTCACCCGGTACAATAACAAGACCGCAGCTACATGTCCATACTTTGAAAGTCGCGGATGTTGGATAGATGGTAAACCCAGGGCTAAACCTGAGGAACGACCAATGAAAATCTACAAAATGAATGAAAGAGATCCGAGAGCCAGCAACTGGAACGGAAATCTCATCAATTGGAAACAATGGGGTCGTGGTTACCTTGGAGATTTGATATGCAGATGTGCTGAGTTGGCTAAAAAAGACAAAATGAGATTCTTTTCCATTCAATTTTATGGTAAGGCTATTTTTGCACTATCGTTTTCTTTAGCATTCAGTTCTTTTTGCGCTAAAAGAATTGCATCTAGCATGGTAAGTAGTACTACATCAGAAACTTCTTTCTAAGGGAAAGTACTTTAAATAATTTGGTAATGATTGTGATATTCAGGTGAATGCTGGCTGAGCAACAACGAGGAATTCGAACAATACGGCAAAAAGAAAGATGGTTGTGTCGATAATAAATATGATTCTTGTCCGGCTGAGCAAGGTACAAAATGTAGAGCTCGATTATGCGCTGGCAAATGGGAAGAAAATAAAGTCTATGAATTAAAGCAAGGTACAATATTTATTGAATTATCGTGTTTAAATTTGTACATACATCATGTAAATAATAGTTTTATGCTCAATATATTCTCCCCTGCTTTATAGGTCCAGATATGTGTGCAAGCAATCCATGCAAGTATCATTCCAAATGTTTGACAATAGGATCCATTGATTATGTTTGTCAATGCGCACCAGGCTATACAGGGACACATTGTGAAAACGAACCTATATTGAGCAAGTAGATGAATGCGTTCACATTGTTGGTATATACAAGTAAATGAATGCGTTCACATTGTTGGTATATACAGGGTGTCCCAGAAAATTATAAAACTCAACTTTCAGTTTGGGGTTATCTTCCGGTTTTTTAATTGATATTTTATTGAGTTGTTTGAAAAATATTTCTTAGCGAAGTCAACATCCTGATTTATGGTTCAAAATTTTTCTGTTGCACTTCTCTTCTTAGATAAATATATAAAACTGTTTTGGTTACATTGTTACATAAATTCTATATTGAAATCTTAAGTTATATTTTGTTGTAAAATTCTATATATTGACTGGATGAATTTCAAAAACGTAAATTTGGTTCTTCTTCTTTTAATTCCAAATATTTTAAAAAGCCCATATAATTAAATTTTTCTCATCATAATTTGAAATAGTCACCCAATTCACTATTAATTAGCTTTCAGAAAATCAAATCAGAATCTTGAATTATTAGAAAATAACTTTTTACACAAAAATTGGAAATCTTTGACATTCATTTTGATGTCATCGTCTAATGCGGCCATTTTGGTAATTCTTTTTCAGGAATGGTCCATCAGAATATTTTCATTGTCAAAAATCTCATTGCTTCAGGTTTTATGAAATATTTGTTACTAAAAAGTTTCAAGCTGCCGGTTGTGGTCAGCTGTGAGGTTATGAATAATGACCAATAAATTTTGAAAGTATAATTAATATATACGTATAATTTTAAGTTACATGTCTTCCAGAAGTTATTTTTTTATTCATTTTTCTTAACTTTGAAAGCAACAGTTTGCATCAAAACATCAATATCTACATAACAAGATAATTATTTTTGAAACGCAGGTAATTATCGAGTTTTCTGATCATTGAAAATTATGATTTTATCAACAGGTAATTCAGGGTGGCCACTGGAAAAGGGAAAAATCATAAAGAAAAGTCCTGGAAATGTATTTAGGATAGCCACACTTTTCTGATTAATATATTTGAGTTCATTTTACAGGAATCTAGAGGCTCAAATATTTCAAGTTTCTAAATTGTCCTAGAAAAGTCCTGGAATTTAACTTTCAAATTTAAATGGCCACCCCGTAATTTTTCGTTCAATTAGCGCGGTAATCTAAACAAGAATAAAAATTCGTTCAAATAAATTCAATATACTCAAACTACCTCACTTTGATTTTTAAAAAATATACTTTACAAGTCCAGTCTCTATGACTGTTCCGTTAATTACATATTAAAAATAAAATGACCAGAAGCTTCATTATTGTTTAAATAAAAAAGAATCAAAGAGACTTTCTTAAAATTGACTGTATATTCGATATTCGACTAACAAGAGGTCATCATCAGAGTAAATTTATTTTACATAAAAAAGTTAAAAATATCTAAAAACGGTTACTATAGAAACATATATACAATAAAAGAAATCAGTTAAAAAGCTTCAATGGAACAGATTTCTCTTGGCAATTAAGTTTCGGCTTGTCTCTTTTTATTAAAAGAGACTCAACGATCGTTCTCACATAATAGTTGCTCAGTTTACGATCTTTCGTCATGATTGAGAAGTCATCTTTTGTTGGCGCTTTGTGACCCGTTTCGATGGAGTGCGTTAGTACGTGGGATTTGTGGTCTCTTCCGCAGTGGTCTTTCATGCGTTCCGAAAATCGCCTTGCTGTCTCGCCAATGTATGTTGTTTCACAATCAACCTCCGGACACTTGAATTTATAAACGAGGTTGTGTTCATGGTCTTTGATAGTTTTATCCTTGACGTTAAAACAGGAGCTCAATTTGTTTCCGGTGTAAATTAATCTTGTTTGATGTTTCGTTTCTACCTGGCTGGTTTTGAAAAGGGAGCTGAGTAATTTGTCACCTTTATCTCCTTGGTACGGTACCATTAGCATAGTTTCGATTTTTGTGTCATTGTTGGCTTCAATTGTTGTTATTGTAGAATTTGTCGCACGGTCTATTAATTTCTTCTCTTTTGTATCTTGTTGGTTTCTTGTTTGACAATCCACCAGGGGTATCCGTTTAGCTCAGTAAAAACGTGTTGTAGATGCTCGATTTCCTTTTCCAGATGGTCCTTGTTTGAACAGTTAGTGTAGGCACGAAGTAATAGTGTTTTGAGAGTTCCTCTCTTCCACTTGAGAGGTGCAAACGAATTCCAATTTAAATAGATATCGTTGTCAGCTTTCTTACGATACACTGTGGTTTCAATTTGGTCATCGTTTTCATTTCTGATGAGTAGTACATCCAAAAACGAAATCTTGCCTTCTTTTTCCATCTCGTGGGTGAATTTGATGTTTTCATGGAAACTTTGTAGTCTCTCGGTGACTAAATCTACACAGTCCCATTTAATCCACGCTAGTGTGTCGTCTACGTAACGTTTCCAAGGTAACATAAAATCAGTTAACGTTGGCACAATATTTCTTTCTTTCATTTCTGTGCGGCTAATACTTGTATTTATCTCCGACTGTTCGTAAATTCTTTTTAAAACAATATCAATGGTAAAGTCCAAAGGTACGTTCGTGAAAAGTGACGCAACATCAAACGAAACAAGTTTGTAGTTCTCTGGTATGTTTGCTGTTGTGAATTGTTCGATGAATTGTTTGGTCGACGATACCGTGTATTCGGAGTGTGCAAGTGGTGATAAAAGTTTTGCTAAGTGTTTAGCAAGCTTATACGATGCCGTTCCGACGTTTGAAATAATTGGTCTCAGTGGAAGTTCATCGGTATCATTTGTTTTCATTTTGTGCACCTTTGCTGTACCGTAGAGTTTTCCTGGTATAGGAGCCTGTTGGGAATAAATTTTTGTATTCAGCCTGGGTAAGTTTTGATTTGATGTTTCTCAGAACTCTTTGGATCTTCCTTTCGACTGTCGCAGTAGGGTCCTTGTCAGTTCTATTAAACTGCTTACTGTAAGTAGTGCCAAACATTTTTCGGTATACTTGGTTTTGTCTAAGATTACAACTCCTCTTCCTTTGTCTTGTTTTAAAATAACGATGCTGTTATTTTTCCTAAGACTGTTGGTGACTTGTTGGTATTTGTATGGGACTCGAATCTGTCCATATTTCTCACATGTAACTCGAAGTTTGGTTTTGAGTTTCGTGATGTGTTGATCCGGTATGTGTTGTAACTTTTTCAGTAAGTTTTGATAGAAAAGTTCAAACTCAGCTTCAAGTAGTGTCTGATCTGGTTGTTTCGGAATGTGTTGATCCAATCCAAATGACAAAGCTTTTCTTTCAAGATCTGTTAGTTCATAAGATAAAAGGTTTTTTACCGTATGTTGTAGTAATTACATATACTTTACAAGTCCAGTCTCTATGACTGTTCCATTAATTACATATACTTTACAAGTCCAGTCTCTATGAC
>JAYRBV010021243.1:3459-21814 GCA_036023255.1 Mitrocomella polydiademata
AATATGGAGGGAAATCTAGATGTTCTGCGTATTGAACAAGAGAGAAGCGTGATAATTTAATAGAAATATGGAGGGAAATCTAGATGTTCTGCGTATTGAACAAGAGAGAAGCGTGATCATTTAATAACCATTACATTGCATTTGATTAACGCCAGTTGCATTTCGTCAATACGTTCTTGTGGCTATTATATTCTTTTATCGAAAAACAATTGTGTTGTTCTATAGGTGTCAACTTGCCAGCCCGCCGAGTGATAATTCGTTCTCCCATGTTTCACGGGAAGCTATTGGATCCTTTGATTTACAAACAAATGGTTGGGAGAGCCGGTAGAAAAGGCGTGGACACAAAGGGGGAAAGCATACTAGTGTGCAAACCAAATGAGAAGCCAAAAGCGTTCGGTTTAATGACGTCATTGTTAAGACCTGTGTATAGTTGCCTACTCGGTAAGTGATCGGCCGTTTTGGGTTTTTGTGTTTCGCGATCGGATATTTTCGTGAAAGTAAAAACCGTGAAAACACCTATTTGCTAAAATTTTACCTTCTAAGGTAATTATTTTGGATTCGTAAGAACTTCTAGGAGCAGTGTTTGAAAGAAATGTATCTATGACTTTCAGCCGCCTTTTTGAATAATTTTTTTCTATAATCTCATAGATCAAGATCGTAGTATGAACCGGGCCTTACTGGAAGTCATTGCCGGTGGAGTGGCCATCTCTCCTCCTGACGTCGAATTATACGCTAAAAGTACTTTCCTTAACACGTGCTTGTCGGTGCAGACTGGACGCAATCCAGAAGAATTAATTTGTACTTCTATGAAGTTCCTCCTCAAAAACGATTTCATTAAGTTACAGTACCAAAAGATTGAAGAGGTATGAAATTCTTAAATCTTTTAAAACGTGCGCGCCTTCTTGGAACAGCCTCGGCAGTACTGAATACACTAATGTGGGCCCTTTCTGATAATTAATTAACAGTGAAAGGCTGCCTTGTTGCGTTAACCGACGGTGGACTGTAGACCCCTTATCAGCATGTTACAAATCAATAATTATTTAATTATTGGATATTATGATATAATAATTAATAAGTATTATATCATAATATCCAAGTTTTTTGTGATCAACTCTTGTATTTTCTATGACAGGAAAAAATTTGCCTAGTGTTATACGGCGTAATCTTAACCTATTGAAATTCCTTTTATAAATTTGGTATTCATTGTAATAAATGTCTAGCCTTTAAGTCTTTAAAACATCTATTTCAGCTTCTTAAATCTTTCCTTTTTTTCTTTTCTTTGCAGGATAACAACGAAGTCACAAAGGAGAGCTATTATCCTTCTCAACTAGGTGCTGCGACACTCGCCTCTTCTATGAAGCCAGACGAAGCTATTCTCGTATACTCAGAGTTACAAAAAGCACGAAAGAATTTTTGTCTTGAAAATGAACTCCATATACTCTACCAGGTGGGTGCGCTCATTTTCCACCTGATCATCGATAATTCATAGCGAGGTCACGTAATTATGCATAATTTATGCTTCCAGATCACGTCACATGAATAATTTAGATTTCTGTATCTTTGAGTTTAAACAGTTTAAAAGTAACCGCGCTAAAACTTTTTATGGTGAATTGTATGTGCTTTACTGCTTTAATAGTGTAGTAGCCGCTAAAAAAAAAAAATTGGATTTTTTTTAACTCAAAATAAAGTTAAAATAGGTTCTATGAATTTTCCGTTAGAGCCTCTCAAACTTTGCGACAAAAAAGTCTGTTTTTAAATGTTTGGAATTAATGGGCTGAAATCAGAGGTTTCCATGGTTGCCATGGCGCTGAGTTCAAACTCCTGCCATTTTTTAAGCACTTCATTAAGCACAAGACCTACAAAGTGTTAAGGTCTCTAGCACTTTTTCAACTTGAGTCTTGGCCCGTTTATAACACTTGCGTATGTAGTAAGTAGGTTCAGAAACAAAAACAGCATTTTTAACGGAATTTGCTGGATTGGTTACTATTACCTTATTACACGAATTAACGCGGTACATTAATTAACGCGAATTGAAAAATTTCGCGTTAATTAAAACCCCGTTAATTACCGGTTCGCGTAAATTTCCCCGGTCTTATTAAATGTCTTTCGTTGAAAAAAAATGCACAATTTTCGCACATGCTTTCCTGGGGTCGAAATTGTGCGATTGGGTCGTCTTATATAAAGCGGCGTTCGTTATAAAAATCATTATAAAATAACCACAAAACTGGCTCCATTAATTTATTCTTTTAACTAAACACTTTTGTTTCTTTTTTTCCATATCCACTAAAAAAATCGCGTTAATTAAATATCATGGAAATAAGTTTATTTTCTTGATTCGCGTTAATTACCATACAACTTTACAGACATGCCTCTCGATTCGCGTTAATTGGTGACCCCATTAATAAGCGCGCGTTATTTGGTTACCCGCGTTAATTTCGTGTAATAAGGTAGTACCGGGAATTAGTACCGTTATTTGTCAGCGAAAAAAAAATGCTAAAATGAAATAAATAAGAAATTTCTACATCAGATATCAGATTGAAATTATATGAAAATATGAAATTAAATTTGGCGCATACATAATCACATCAATTTTTTTTTTCTGAAAGCTAAACAGACGACAGATGGTGAAAGTACAGCGAGCTTAAATTGTAAACTAACTTTGACTAGGTACTGGACATCATAAAAAAATTCTTAGAATTTAATTTATTTTTATTTTATGTATCTTCCTCAAGAAAGTGTCTCTCAAAAGAAATTACACAAGTAGATTCCAAGGATACCAATAATATAATAATTACAATTTGTTGTTCAGGTGACGCCAACGTATCTTAACGACCAATGGCCAGATTTGGATTGGTTTGTTTATTATAACATCTGGGAGCGCCTATCATCCCAATCTAAGCATGTAGCAGAGATGGTTGGTGTAAGAGAAAGCTTCTTAGCGCGTGCCATGCAAAATCGAATCAGTTGCGCCACTGATGAACAGAAGGGCCAGTTACGAATTCACAGACGCTTTTACGCCGCTCTTATCTTACAGGATCTATGTAACGAGGTTTCGATCGCTGATGTCGGTAGGCGATACAAGGTTCACAAAGGCTTACTGCAATCTTTGCAAAATTCTTCCGCGACTTTTGCTGGTATGGTCACCGTATTCTGTCGCAAACTTGGATGGACGTGTCTGGAGGTTTTATTGGAACAGTTCCAAAGTCGTTTGTCATTCGGTGTTTGCAGAGATTTATGCAATTTAGTTCGTATTCCGTTGCTAAATCGATTTACGGCGCGTCTCTTCTACCAAAATGGTTTCCAAACGGTCAGTGCCATCGCCAATTCTGCCGAAAAGGAAATCACGAAGCTGCTACGGGAATCAACTCCGTTTCACAGTAAAAAGATTGACAAATATGATGAAGCTTCAAGACAAACTCCAAAGTGTCTATGGCTAAGTGGAAAAGAAGGTTTAACGGAGCAAGAGGCTAGCAAATTGATCATTAGCGAAGCCAAAAGAATACTGACATCAGACGCTCAGGCCTTGGGGATACATATTGAACAATTAAACTCAACCGTAAACAACTCTAGTAGAAAAGGTTCAGCCAAAAAAGCAGGAAGCACGAGTGGTAAACGGAAAAATAGAAAGCGCTCTTCCGTTATAAAACTGACGCCAAGACGGTCAAAACGAAACTCCCCTAATCAAGAAAACGAAAATCCAACGCTCTCCTCTTCAAGTATTCCTGGAAACAAAGGATCGAACTTTGTTGGAGAAATTTCATCAGTGTTTCAACACGATATCACGACCCAAAAGTTTGTTGTTTCGAATGATAAACAGCAGTCCCCGGAAAAGACGAACTCCCTCGGATCAGACTCTCTATTTCTCCACCAAACTCTTCCCGATAAGAACATTCACAGCTCTAAGGAGAAGAGTGATTACTTAGAATCGTCTGATTCTCTTTTGTTACTTCCTGATAGTGTTTTGATCCCGCGTGATACGAGCGGTCAAAAAGTTTCGGAACCGTCCAATTCGTCATCTCCATTAGCAGAAATTTCACTGCGTTTATCAACAACGGAGGAGTGCATGGACCCTCCCATCTTACCGCCTTTGAAGTTGTCTTCCCAATTCGATGCTGCCGTCTCTAAACTTTCACAATGTGACGGAGTACAGCAGACAAAGATGATAATGACCACTTCTCCTGAGTGTGAATTATTTTCCGCCGGAACCGACAATAATAACAGTAACGATTTATTTGAGAGTACTGAGTTGTTTTCAAGTAGAGCAGTGTCGGCGTCATCCCCTGAAACTCAACCGGGCTTAAGTGAAAGCTTTAACGATTTCCTTGTCATTGATGTAGCCTCCTCCAAAAGCTTGTTTTTGACCTTCCTTCAAGAGTGGAAAGCCAAACAAAAATTTGCTTTCTGTTTTTCGTGCGAAGTATTTCAACAATCCTATGACGGCGGGGCGTATAAAATCGGTCGCAAGCTCCGCTCAAAAGATGTGTCGAATGTTTGTTCGCTGATACAAACAGACAAGAGATTACTTTACGTTAGAGATGATATCTGTGTAACTGGCCTGGCTGTGTGTTGGGGAAAGAAAGATGCTTATTTCATCAATTTGCAGGAGCATACCATGAAACAGAACGCCTTAGATGACACTTCTCTCCCGCCTGATGTACCGAGCGATCTCCCATTGTCGTTTCGCTTGAAAAGTGTCCGCTCCGTTATGAATGAACACTGCAATGCTCAGGTAATTGCTTACGATCTGAAAGAGCAATTAAAAGTTGTTTTTGAGCTGTGTGATTCGCTGTTACCCATGGCAACTATGCGGGACCCTAAGGTGGCCCAATGGTTGCTGGAACCTTCACAAAGAGAAAAAAACCTATATGGTGTCACGAAACAATGGCTGGGCGAAGAATATATTTGTCTGACCGAAGGTAAATTTCTTATTATTAATTAACTCCAATTATTAATTTAAATCCCATTATTTTTCTTTCTTTGCGAAATGCTCTCTTAGTGGTAGTTTTTTTGCGTGTGGGTAATTTTTTGTGGGTTGGGTAATGTTTCCTCTTTGAGTATTCTATTTTTATTTATCTATTTTCATCTGCCATTTTTGCTATACATATTTGAAAGGGGGAACAGAGGGATATAGAATGGGATATATTTAGGGGACAGTTGCTTTTGAATTGTTTTTCAAGGAAGGTAGTCATGAATTAATGAAATACATAGCTGAACAAATATAAATGTTTAAGATGAAAAAAAAATTATATTTTGGAAGGATAAGACAACATAAATAATACACACTCAGATAAATAATAAATAAATTTCTTCGATATAAAAAGAAATCGTTCAAAAAAAAGCCCCCAAAAGTAAGAAAAGCGAGAGAGAGAGAACAAAATTGATGAAAAGCAGATCGTATGATTTTCTTCTCGTCTTAAAAAGTTACTTTTCTTTTGATTTTGTAGTCAAACTAAAATGCTTGCCAACGTACCTCTTTTGGGCGTTGGGCGTTATGTTCTGAATGGGGGTTCATTGGTAGCATTGACGAAATAATGTAGAATTTGTTACATCTTGCTTACACCCTAGGGTTAGGTGGAGGTTGTGGTACTCATGGATTCGGTATGGTCCCTAAACCTGGCTGTTCTGGGCGTATCCGTGCATGCGTGGAAAGTGTTCTTGTCAACGAGCTGATGACTGTGTTAGAGGCGAGGTTGAGAGTGGAAAGTTTGGAAACGCCCTTTTTGGAGGTGAGTTGAAATACTGTAGCCAGACTCTTAAAATTTGTTTTGTCCAGCGAGAAACGTTTTTGAAAAACAGCTTGTAGATGAGGTTTTTCGTTACATTTTTTCGTTCACCTATGTTCGAGTGAGGAATGATATTTCTAACAATGGGTGTATAAGAAATATGCTTAAAGTTAAAAAAAAAACAGTCTAAAGGTGGCTGGGCTCCTGCTGAGGGAGTGTTTTTTACAGTATAAAAGTTTATGGTACTTGTGCCCAAACTTTTTTAAGATTCTTTCCAGAAAGTAAATTTCATTAAAATCAAAATTTAGGAAATGTAGTAAAAAACAGAAAAACTAGTTTTGTCGTTTATTTCTTCGCAAGTAAAAAAAAAAAACGCAAAAGTTTGGCTGAAACAGAAAAAAAATCAACCAAAAATATCTTTTTTTGAGATTTTGAAATATCTCTGAAGATAAAAAAAAGGAGTGAAAAGGGGAAAAAAACGAAGAAAAGATAATTTCTTTGTGAGAATCATCATCAATTATTTAAGTACCAATTCTATTGTACTTTCTTCTTCTTCAACTCTTTCTTTTTATCCCTTGTTTCATATGTTCAATAATTCTTCTCTCTTTATAGATAGAATCTATTTTCAAGGTGTTTTTCTTCCTTAATTAGTAGTATCTCGCTCTTTCTTTCTCTTCTTTTCTTTTTCGACTAGTGCCCAGCCTACAAGATAACAGGCATCTCTAATAATACAGGTTTATTTTATATGAACAAACTCTACAGGGTTCCCTCTTTTGAAATATTAAAACAGTGCTTTATTTTTTCCCAACAATAAAAAACTGAACTATTGTACAAAGAAACTACCCAATATTATTTCCTTTCAAGTGTTATGCTCAATATGTCAATATGTATATCGCATTGGTGTTAAATACATCGAATACCAACTCATATTATTGCAGATGTAATGCATCACAGCAATTTCAACAAATTTGAAACCGAAACAGCTTTGTAACAACAAAGTTTTAATCAAAAGGGATTTTTTTACGTAAAGGCATCGAAAAAAGTATTTTAAAGACATTCAATACCTAAGACATACACTATTCTAAAACAATTCTTATATCGAAATATAATTTTATAACATTGTTTTTAGGCTGAAAGTCTAAAATTTAAAAGCGATACATCGAATGTAAATGTTCTTTTACTGCACCCATGTTTAGACAATCGTGAATCATTAGTCATGCCATACCAAAAGTGAAACCTTTTCCCCAAATAGAAGATCCATAAAAACATACATCCTGTCTGTCTGTACTATTAAGGGGATTTTCATTTTCCAAAATTAGGACTGAAAGTGAGGTTACGGTCTTGAACAGCCCATCGTTCTAGTTGACTTTCTCAATTTAGTTAACTATAGATAATTTTTGACATCTGTTGAATACGAAATGCTTCAATTCCGGTCTTAAAATTCGAGAAACGGAAGGTTGGTCATGATGAAACAAAAATACGCGATTTCACAAGAATGCGATTTCACAAGAACCGATAAACTTGTGGTGGTGTAATGCGATCATCCCTAGAATATAGCTATTTTTTCCTTAAAAACCTTAATTATAAAAAACACAAAATAAACAATAGTAAATTTTCTCTTTTTTTTAATGCATACAGGGTCTGCCCCGAGAATTTAGGTGGACCTCAGAATGCAGGTTTTTACATGAACAGGTGTAACTGAAGCAAATCACCTTCTAGTACAATTTTTTTTAGTTATGTCTACGTTATACATAAAACGAAAATCAATCAAAATTATTTTATAAAATTTCCTATTTTTTTAAACACCTGTAACTCAGTGGATTTTAAATTTAACTCATGATGATGGGGTTCTTCTAAGTCCAGAATTTTTTCCATAGTGACATAAGAATAAATTTAAATCAATGTATGTAGTTTGTTAGTATTTTTATAATTCACATATATATCACCTACACCAGTAAAATCCGCATTTTGAGGTTCATACCTGAAAAAATTCTAAACACATCAACTTTTACATTTTTATGGTTTGGGTTGATTGTTTAACTTAACAAAGTTTTTGACCTTGCGAAAATTTCTCTCCCATTGCTATACATCGTGGTTATACACCGTCCGTTGTAAAATAAATAGCAAAAAAGCGCAACGTGTTAGTGAACACGGCTGAGTACACCAAATTCCAGAGCTTTTAGAATAAAATTTACAAGGAACTAATTTATCGGTTCTCTAGGGAACTCGGTACGTTTTTGTTGAGTTAAAACTGCCATTACTGATAATGTAACATTTTTATTGGAAACATGAATCTGACGCAAAAACTCGCAATAACTATAACTAATAATCATATATATTTTGTTTGAAATTGCTTGAAAATTCAAAATCTCCTGCAAAACTGCTGGAAAATGAGATCAGGAGATTGTAGGCCCCATGGTGGATGCCTTTTGAAATTTCAAATTAGTTTTAGTTTCTTGGGCTTTATTTTAGGTGGAAATGCCTGCATTACGAACCCTCTCCGTCATAGAGATAAACGGCATCGGTTTCTCCGACCCAGAATGCGAAAAGTTGAAACGAGTCATGAAGGAGAAGTTATTGAGTCTTGAGAAGCTCTGCTACCATCTTGCTAAGCGCCCGTTCTCTTTAACATCGCCTGATGACGTAGGTAGGGTACTTTTTATTGATCTCGCGCTGCCATGTAACGGGAACACGGAAAGTTCTCGTGCTACACGGAATAAAGGGAGCCGACCGAAGCATTTTCGAACTTCAAAAGATGTGCTGGAGAAATTAATCAAGTACCATCGCTTGCCGAAATTGATCTTGGAATGGCGCCGGATTAACAACACGTTAACCAAGACTGTCTATCCAGTACAGCGGAAGAAAGTACATATGCCGGAATACTCTATGCACCGTATATATTGTGAGTCACAGTTCCACACAAGTACCGGACGAGTCACATTTACTGAGCCCAATCTTCAGAACGTTCCCAAGGAATTCGACGTCAAAATTTGTTCCGGTCAACTTGCTAGTAAGCAGCAGCAACACCCGGAAGTCGAGTCGCCCGGGCTTGTGCATGTAGTTAGCATGCGGAGTACCTTTGTTCCGTACGAAGGGGCTGTCTTCGTTTCGGCTGACTATTCACAATTAGAGTTGCGTATTATGGCCCACCTATCGTCCGATGAGAGATTGATAGATGCTATTAACAATTCTAAAGATGTTTTCAAAAGTATTGCTGCAGAAATACATCGTGTAGAAGCAGACGAAGTTACACCCGCACAACGCCAACAGGCTAAACAGATTTGCTACGGTATATTATACGGTATGGGGGCTAAATCCTTAGCTGAACAGCTGGGAACGTGCGAGGAGGAAGCATCGGTTTACGTCGAAAGTTTTAAACGCAAATATAGAGGTGTTAGTGCGTATATCAAGAGAACTATCGAAAATTGTCGCAACAAAGGCTTTGTCGAAACCATGAGCGGTCGCAAACGTTATCTTCCTACGATCACATCAACAGATGCTCACGCTAGAGCGCAAGCTGAGAGACAGTCTGTTAATAGCGCCGTACAAGGGTCAGCTGCCGATCTCGTAAAGAGCGCCATGAGTCGGATTTACGTGAAATTATACGAAAGATTCAAGACGTCTTGTTTGAAAAAACGTCGCGATGCTTTCTCCCAAAGGGGAGCTTTCTTGGTACTTCAAATTCACGACGAGCTACTGTATGAGGTGAATCGTAAGGACTTAGATATCGTTGTAGATATTATTCGTGAGGGTATGGAGAACGCCTGTAAACTGGCGGTTAAAACACCAGTGAAAATACACGTCGGTAACAGTTGGGGCAACTTGAAGGATTTTTAACCGGACCTTTGTGTTGTTCTAAAGCCTCCTAAAAATTGAATAATTAATTGAATTATAAATAAACATCATTGTTCACAATGAATGAATTAGTTAGTATATTTCATGTTGTTTCCAAAAATTATTAATTATTCGTTTCAAACGAAATTTTCATATTTATTTTTAATTTCACACTTAATTAGGAATGTAAAAGAATGATAAATTTTGCTTTATTATAAATACAAGTACTCTATTTAAAAACAAAGAATTTAATTTTATGAAGAAGACTCGCTGCCAGTCCGATGTATCAGCCTTTCTCCTTTCTTTTTTAAAAATATTTACTATTTCGATAGCTTGTGCAACACGTTCACTTTTCTTCATATACCTGAAAATTTGTCATCAGAATTCATGCGGTTAATTTAGAAATATTGTGGGAAGGCGTGGTATCCAGGCTACTCTTTTGATTGCGTCGGAAAAACCGAACCTCTTTTAAAACTCTTTTCTTTTTACTTTACTTTTCATTGTATTTACATATAAAATATAGTGTACTGCTATAAAACGTGATCGAAGTCTGTCTGGACTTGCTTATATATATACGATCGTCTTTGGGCTTTGTATTTAAATGACATAATGGAAGGTGTGACCCAACGAATCAATTATTCATGAGGCGTTCTTAAAGAAAGATCAAACCAACTGATTAATCTGGTCAACGTATAATCCCCTATTTTCTCCGATTACGCGCCCTTTCTTCCCACTTGTTAAAAAAAACAGTCGCCAAATTGAACTATTCGCAAAAGATTTTTTTATTTTTTATTTTGAGGAAAATTTGGACTTTATACATTTTCTTTCTTCTTCTTCTACTCCACTTCTTCTTTTTCTTTTGGTTTGAATTTTTGCTTTCTTATCTATTGTGAAGGCTTCATAATACTCGAGTGTAATTCTCAACGCCCTATTTAACGACGCAGGTGGGCCTTATAACGAAGCCTAATCCATTGGGTTATGTTGGAGGGGATCCCTTTGATTCGCATCCGAAGAAAAACAACACAACCCGCTCCCGCTCACTAAAAAAGGCGCCCAAACTTAAAGCTTTCCCCTCGGACTTACTTAGGACGGAGCTCATCCAGGTTTCGCTACATTGAAAAATCAATGTTTACTTTTCTTTATATATATATATATCTTAATTATTTTATTATTTAATGAGTTTTACATGAATACGGGATGAGCTGTATAACCTTCTTTATCCCGTGAACAATTTATTTATGTGCGCGAGTGTGTAGATTTCGAGAGAGACCTCGTCTATATTTAATGTTAAGCAAGAAATTTCACCTTTCAATATTTTATTCCATGTTCTTTTATTTACCACTTATAAATTCTTCAAATTTTCTTTTTTTGAAAACATTTGATACTTTTCGTTCTATTATTATTTTGATGACTGGAAGGAAAGACGGACGGTTGTACAACCAAACTTGAGTACGATTTGGCAAAGTTACAAAATGAGATGATTTTTTATACACTTTATATATATGATTATGAATACACATCACATCATCACTTTTTTTTCTAAACCGAGGCGACGTTTTTTGTTTTTTTGTTTTCTTTTTATAAAATGTTAAAGATTCCAGATAATTACTTATCGTAAATATTTCTAGTTTTTCGAAATTCTTAAAACATCTCATGGGTATAGTGAAAGATATTTTTATGTAGATTTTCTTTAAATTATAGGGAAAAAATGGTTTGATTTTTTTTCTTCTGTATTCTCAATTTTTATGGTTTTGAATGTTGAAAGTTCTTCGAGAGAAGATTTAATTTTTTTTTTGTTCAGATTATAACCACTCTTTCCCGCTGGGTGATTAGTGTTTCATTTCAAACCTCTTTTATTACCAGATGGTATGCAGAGTGTTTTCGTTTTGAGCGCCAATTCTAACATCTGTGATAGCCTTGTGTTACTTTTTCTTTTTTAAAAAAAAATTTAAAGGGGTCAATTCTAACAGATCCCTGTTAAAAACTTTACCCAATATAGTGGACAGTATTATTTTTTATATTTTATCTATTATAATTTAGTTTTTCTTTTCGCTTTTATGAAAAACAGCACTCTTTCTTTCGCTATGGTGACGAACCGGTAATTTGAATGTTGTTTTCCCAACTTGGACGTAAATCAGGGAGGCGAGGTAAAAACAAAAAATGGTGAGAGATAAAAAAGCGAGCCGCTTGTCACTCGTAGCGAGAGAGTGTCTTGATTAGCAAAAAAAGAAGAATTTTTTCAATAATAAATAGACACAATCTTGAATATGAATAGATGAATCAGGGTTTTCTTTTTTACCCTCAATAGGAATTGTCCATTGCAGGTGGCCATGTAAAATGTGTTTCTCATTCAAGGCCGTTCGTTTTCCTTGTTGCTATAATTTTCAGCGGGAAGCCGGTCCGCATCGATTCAATATTGATATTCAAACATTCACAGTTCTACCCATTTTCCTCTCTTGTTCCATTTTCAACTGATGTTTTCTTCATCTTCTTTTTCTTCTTTTATCTTAACCAATCATGTTTGGACATCTTATCATTGTGTACATTTTAGTATCTCCCTCGTTTTTTTTTCTTGAGTTGTTTTTTGTTCGAAAAAAGCCCTTTTTATTCATGTCATTTCGTTCACTAGTATTTTTGCACAAAAAAAACTGTTGGTACCCAGGCTAACTTGAAAACCTGTTTTTGGGGTTAATTACCCGTTGTTGTTGTCAGACATATAAAGCGTTGTTTATATCTTTTGAAGATTAACACATGTTTACTTTGGCATGTACTAATGGTAGCCACATTTTTCTATTCTTGCTTTCTATTGTAACTTGTCACAAATTACTCTATACAGATTGTGTGACCTCTAATTAGCGTTTGAATCGTCCCCCGACAAACTGCTGATCGATTATCGATGCACACGCGCCTGTCTTTTGACGGCTAATTAAATGTTCTGTCATTTTAAATATTAATTGTGATTATTGTCCAATTAGCTTGGATTGATTGAAATTATTGTCCCTAGCAACGATGTTTACAGCCTTTCGTAATACTATGTATGATGTCGTCTTCTCGGGCAAACAATGATAACAAATCTCAGAATAAACTCTTTTGTTCTGATTCCGAACTTTATTGGACCAGAAAATAAAAAGTTTTTCCCACTTTTGAATCGGCAAGAAAAAAAACATTCAATAAGTCTGTTTATATTGTGGCCGCCATATTGGTTTTGTTTTGCGAAGGGAAAAAGTCGCTCACTTTACTTTTGAATTCGCATCTGCGAATTTCGGCGACACTTTAAAAACGTTTATTTTTACCCCACACAATTTGTTTTTTTTCATGTTGTTTGTGTGCCGTTTGAGAAAAACATCCACTAAAAAAAAATCTTATGTCAAAACTATATCGTATAAACAATTCGACTCGAGAGCAAAAACACCTGCCGTTTATGCGCATGCGCATTGAGCATAAGTTGAGCTTTTATAGTAAGTTGTGGTTGTGAGGGACAGGTGGTTTCACATTCTGATGATTAGCAGTTTGCACTAGAAGAAGTGTGCTCACAATTTTGTACATAAGGACAGGACGCGAGAGCTACGGTAATCGAACCGGACTGAGTGTGTGTGAGAGAAGTAAAAAACAGGAAATATATATATTTTATATTTTACTGGAATTGTCATACGAGAAGAGGGAAATAAACTTGATGAGCAAAAGTTTTATGTGAAGCTTGATCATGTCGCATCTTTTTACAGCTGATTCTCTTGGAAGAGATTTTTTATCGAAAAGTCTAGGAGGCCTGTCGGCATCAAGATTGCCACCCTCTCTGCTCCATAACGGCCCACACAACCTTGCGTCGCAGGTAAGAAGATTCTAATTTCTTATTTATTTTTCTACCTTGTATATTTTATTAATTCGACCATTATCGTTTTTCTTTTCTTTGCTGTATTATTAAAAAGGCGCTACAAGGAGCATCAATATTTTATAGGTAGCTTTACTGGTCACAATTTAAGGTTCTTATTTACCCAGCAACAAATTCCTCCACATTCTTATTATGTACACAACAAAATATTTTTATAGGGGATTGGATTTTTTTTACCCTTTTCTTTGTTTTATTTTTCGTGTTTGTTTGTATTTAGCCTGTAGCAAAGTAACAGGAGAATGTTTGTGAAAGCAAACAAAGGGATTAAGGCTAGTGTTAGTTTGAAGGGCAAATAGGAAATTTTTTTCTTCAAAAAAGCACAAAAACTCGTCTCTCTTTATTTAATTTGTTCGCCAATATTTTCACTGTGGATTTTTATTTTTGGTAGATTAAGTACACATGTACACAAAAAGAAATTCTCCTTATGGAAATATGTTTTCTTCTTTTTTCAAATGTTTTTTTCTTCCGAGTCTCTCTTTTTTATATGTGTGAAGGGAAGGGTTCTCTCGCATATGGTATAGTCCCCTCTTTTGTTTCCATATGCGTAATTAAGACAACAAAGACTGGAGAAAAATGAGAAAAACTCTACACAAAAGAATTTCACACAAAACACGTTGTTAAAATTTCGAGGTTTAAAATTAAAGAATTAAAAAAAAAAGCTCAAAAAGAAAATCAGAAAAGCTTGGCTCTCCATATCTTGGTACGAATTCGTCTCGACAACAACAGTACTGATAGAGAGACTGTTTTTGTTACTCTTTTTCTTTTTACAATAAAAGTAAAGAAGTATTTAGGGTGGAAAAGAAAAACAGGAATTTTATATGAAATAGTTTTTAGAGGGGTAGTATCTAGAATAAAACATGGATAAGATAGATACTAAACAGTTCATGAATAAACTTGTAAGTTTTTTTTTCTTGCTGTTTTGTTTTTTTTAGTCTACATTTTCACAAAAATCATTCTCAAAAGTTTTCTTGGGTTTCATGAGTTTTTTTTTGTTAAATGCTTTTTAATTGCTGCGTTTTTTCGGATTCAAAATCAAAAAAAAATAAAGGTGCTTGGTTCTCGTGTAAATGAAAACTTTATAGTTTGAAGAACGCTGTGGTAGGAACATTCAAAATATTCTGTTTCCTCATGAATAATAGAATAGGTTGATTGATTTAGAGGACGCGAGATACCTGCTCTCTAAATATACCAATTCTCTATTCAGAAAGTCTTAATGCATAAAGAAACCACGATTTTGTGTTTTGAAAACGATGGAGAACGCCTACCTATCATACGCAAAGAGAGCCACGAGTTTGTTATAGGCCAAACCTCCTTTTATGTTTGCCGGTTATTTTGCCCTTTTCAGGTTTCCGGGATGTTTTTTACATGCCACATGCCGGTATTTTACTTTCATTTTAGTGCCTTTAAATTCCTCTTTTTATACTTCCAGCGAGTGGACTCCATCTCCTTTATATGTTGGCTGTTAGTTTGCCTTTATCTTTACAGTGTCTTTAATTTGTTCCATTTCAGGTTTCCGGGATGTTCGAGTCAATGAACGATGAATCCCATCTCCTTACCTCCCATTTGGATTCCATGAGTAAATACCTTCCCAAACCCGCCAGTGGGGCCAAAATGCCCACAGCTTTTCTAAATAGCCTGCACGCCGCCAACCCAGACCCGACTCAGTATGATCCTCACGATATCCTTGATCAAATATCTGCGTCGCTCCAACCCAACGTGTCGGAGAATTCGTACGAACACCATGCAACGTCTACAAACGCCACTAATTATTCGACAAGTCATCTACTTTCGCCGTCATCAACATCGTTCTCCTCCTCGACTTTTAGCAACGGCAACTTCTCCACTTTCAACAACACTTTCGCCGCAGCTGCTGCAGCAGCCGCCGCGGCCGCCGCTCAAGTTGGACAAGAGAGCGAGTGTACGCCCAGAGAACTGGAATGGTTTGCGGAACGATTCAAGCAGAGACGCATAAAATTAGGAGTAACTCAAGCAGATGTCGGAGGAGCTTTGGCTCATCTTAAATTACCAGGTGTCGGCTCGCTTAGTCAGTCCACCATTTGTCGTTTTGAATCATTAACACTTAGTCATAACAATATGATGGCTCTGAAGCCTGTTTTATCGGCTTGGTTAGACGAGGCAGAACGAGCGAACCGAATGAAGGCAAAAGACAGTGCGTTCTTACCAAACGCAGATAAGAAGCGAAAACGTACGTCGATCGGTGCTGCAGAGAAACGTTCTTTAGAGGCGTACTTTGCAATGCAACCGAGACCCTCCAGTGATAAAATAGCAGCCATAGCTGAGAAACTAGACTTGTCCAAAAATGTTGTGCGCGTATGGTTTTGCAATCAAAGGCAGAAGAAAAAGAGAATGAAGTTCTCTGTCCATTAAAAAACAAAATTTTTATCAATAGTAGTAATAATGAAAAGAATTGTTTGTTTTTTTACTTTCTAATTCTGTGAATGAATCTAGAATTGTGAACCTAACCAATAAATTAGTTACCAGGTTTGAACCTTTTCTTTCTACATAGTGAATTTTTTTTTCTCGGCGAAACTTCGAGTAATCGAAGTAAATAAAGTAGAGAGGGAATTTATAGAGTATTAATATATAAATATGCTAAAAACTTCGTACAAAATATTTTATACTGTTGTATCTTTTGCAGAATTTTGACATTGTGTCACTTTATTAACAGTGTCATAGCAGCGGGGAAGTACGCAGTACTTCGGCAGCTTGCAATCCAATCAAATTTGTAAAAGATAATCGTTAGTTTTTGGAATAACGAGCTGTCTGACTACTGTGCTACATCCGCAATGACATCATTTTACGTTACTACTTTTTTTTTTTTTTTTTTTTTATGTCCACTTTGCTTTTTTTATGTTCGCTTTGCTTTTTTTTATATCCTCTGTATATTTTACGTTCATTTTTTTCCTTTTTGAAAGATTTAGCCTCTACCTATTTCTTGTATATAGTTGTAAATGGCGCCCCTTTTTATTGCACATGGTAGAAATAACATTTTTTATTTGTATGTAGATGAAAAACATTTTACGTTGTTAAACCAAAATAATAAATAACACGACAAAGAAATTTTAAGAAACGAAATACTGTACTTTATATTTCTTCTTCTCCCAAACACAAGTCTACCCGATTTACCGGCTTTTTTGTCCTATATTGAGTAGAAAAAAGATCCGTGGCGTAGACTATGAATTCGATGTTGTTGTGTTAGCAATCTTGCTATTCGGTAAAAGTTTTGAATTAACGTAAACAGTCAGATTTGGATTAGCCTGTACCGCACGGCTAGATTTGGATATCTGTTGTTTTTTTTGAAAAACGAAACTGAAAGGGAAGATGTGTTTAATGTCTTCTTTTTTTCTTTGTATTTGATATTTGCATAGTTTATGAGGTACATCCAGGAAAAATAGATTGTTTACATACTCTCATGAAATATAGATGCCGTAATATTATGATGGCAACTACTTACTAAAAATTTAATGATTTATATATGGATTTGAAAAAAGAAATAGCTAAATAAAAAAGAGAAATCACAACCCGTATAAAATGTTCTTTTTTTTCTTGTGAAGACGAACATTTTTTGTCTATCCTTCTCTCACTCTCTCTCTGTTTCTTTCCTCTTCCCACATATTTCATCTTCCTTTTCTCTTCAAATTTTCTCTCTTTTTTTTTGCACCTGCGACTACCCATCCCAATTTTCTTTTTTTCTTTCTTGTTGTTTTTTTCTCAGTTCACGTAACAACATGTTCCCATCCCGAGCAAAGGATGAAGAGGTTTTCTCTGCGGATTTCGTTTCCCCTCATTTTCTTTTCTTCTTTTTGTTTTTTTTTTACTTTTTTTCGCAATTAGAAGTGGAAATATAAAAGAGAAGCGCCATTTTCAGAATAGCCGAAAGAAAATGGATAATTGCCCTAGGTGCAATAAAGGACTATTTATTTGTTATTCTTTTCTTTTTCCCACTAAAAACTATACTGTGAGTCAAAACGGTCTGTGTTTTTCCAAAAGGAAGAAGGAAATATAATCAGAATTTTTTAAGAATATATTTTACGCCTTTATGTAAGGCCAAGTGTTCGTAGTCGTTACTGAAAAAAAAATCGTTTATTTTCCCACTATTGATGTTAGATGGGATAATAACCATCTCTCTTTCTTTAAAACTTCTCTCGGAATTAAAGAAATTCTTGAATATACCAACGAGATAGAAGAATATACATTCCCAAGATTTCTTGATTTCTCATTTTTATTTATTTAGGTCATCGACCTGTTCTTGCCCAGAGCTATTTCCAGGGAAAGGGAATCCATCTGAATTGGGGTGTAATTTGGACTTTCCCTTACGTTAAAAAAAGTTCGCAGGGTGATTCAAACAAAATTGTAGAAGTTAAGACTGATAACATTTCTTGGTTCTGATTCCAAAATATTTTGCTCATGTTTCTTATAGACATGTTTCTTATAGACTTGTTGACGAGAATTATGACCTAACGGTAGAAATAAACATAAAGAGGCGTCTTGTTAAGAAGAATATTAATTTAGCATATATATATATATTTTCATTAAGAAAGAAAGTCAATAAAAGCCATTGAGTGACGTTGTGTAGGTGTGTTTTAAACGATGTCTCTTCATTTCTGTCAATAGAGATTGTTCACATCCGTCGCTTCAATTCATATTGGGTTTCCGTCACAGTTCATCAATTATTGACGAACTATATCAATGAATACCCAACATTTTTCAAGCATTTCTTCTTTTTCGTTCGTTCTTTCTCTATACTTCTATAAACACCTTCTTCTTTTCTTTCCTGATGAATTCAATCAAAACGCATGCTTTTGTAGTGTGTTCAACCATTCAAATATGCTTCAATTTTGATGAATTTTGAATCGCCATGATTTTTGTAACTACTCTCGGGTGCTTA
>JAYRBV010021244.1:0-11353 GCA_036023255.1 Mitrocomella polydiademata
TGAATTCTTCATATTTATCAAATAATTGACCTAAGAAATTTGGGCAAAATACGAATAAAAATCAAAAAGTACTGACATAAGCAATATATTCTTGATATAAATAAATACATAATTGTTTGAATACTATCCCATAAAGTTTCATGGTCATAGCATTCCAGAATTTTGAGTTCTGAGTCAAAAATATTTATTTTTACAATTTTTTACAATTTTTATCATGTTTGCAAAGAAATGATGACGTCATCAAATATTAGAGCATGTAAGCAAAAAAACAAATATAAAGAAATGTTTACTACATGATACGCTACTAGCATGCCAAATTCCATGCAGTTAGCATTAGTGCTTTTGGAAATATTCAAAGTAAAAAAAGACCTATTTTTGTAAGAATTTACCAAAAAATCACTACCTCGGAAATAAAAAAGGTGACGTCATCAAAAAATGGCTGACGTCAGAAAAATAAATTTAATGTGAAAATGTTTATTATATGGTAGGGTATTTGTATGCAAAATTTCATGGTCATAGCATAAGTATTTCTCGAAATCTTAGAAGGGGGCCGAATCGCCCCCCCCCCCGCATAATCAAACCCCAAAAAGCCCGGCATGAATAGGGTTAAAGCCTGAAACGTTTTTAAAAAATACCACAAAAAAAAGAGGTCTCTTCAAAAAGTTTTATCCTTTTCAAGCAAATGTTTAGTTAGTTTTAAGGAATAAACTATAAAGTACTTTGAAAAACAATTGTATATATCATGCAAAAAGAGATTTTACTTTAATTTTATAAGAGTATCGACCCCTGGTATGAGTAGGGTTATAAAGTTACGAATAAATCAAATCAGCTATATAATCATAGTATTTGATTGTAATCATTTATAGCACTTGAGATTTAAAAATAGTTCACATATCGTGGATTTTTCCCTTTTCAATATACGTTGTTTGATTTTGATTTTCTTTATTTAAATTATCAGTTATGTATATAATTTCGAGTTTTTTGTAAATATATGATAGAGTAAATGGAATAAACGCATTACTGCATGGTACATTGATTTTTATTATATACCCTCTTCGTGCATTTTAAATCGAGCTCTTAAAAATCAAAAAAGAAGAGATAATGCACGTGTATTCTTCAACAAAAAGAATCTTTGTTTTTTTCGATACTAATGAAGATTTGGCAAATTGACAAATTTTTGCTTCTTATAAAGTCCAGTTTGCTTTACACGCAAACTTTCCGTTAATAACTAAAAGTACACTATAGTGCAGCCATGAAAGAATGTCACGGAACTTGTTCATTAAAGAAACGAGAAATGTGAATATTAAAAATCCTTGCCGCCAATATTCAGACAACGATCATAGAATGAAACTTATTTTATGGCACACACAGGATAGACATCCTTTCCATTAGAAAGTAAACGTCAAGATACGGATGTATCTTTCACCTTTCAATCAAGTGTTTTCCCTTACTGGATTAGTAACCATTTTCTGTGTGTTGTGTTTCCTTTTCACCAAAAAAGCCAAAATTTGAAAAAAAAATAGAATCATTTCAAACTATACTTAATACCACCCTAAGTTAAGTTATTCCTCTACCGCCCCATATACTTTTTTTGAGAAGAAAAGTTTTCATTTCCATGATATTTACGCTTTAATGACCTTAATGGATTAAAAAATTTCCTTAGCAACTCCTTAGCAACCGTAAAATACCTCTATATCTCCTTTGCTAATTAGTTGAAGTTTGAAACAGTCTGAAACAATGTTATTTTTTCGTGAATTTTCTTTAAAAGTGTGGTAAACATTGTTGAAGTGGTGAGGGACAATGTTTTATGTTTAGAATGTCTGTAAGTCCATAATCTAACATTTTTAAAGCATGATTTTTTTATTTTAGAATGTAATGTAATTGTAAGCTTTTTTAAAGTTTTAAATGCATCAAATAAGTGTTTTTATTAAATGAGAAATTATATCTTTCACCTTTTTGCCGCCATCTTGGATTTTTGAATCATTGTTTACAGTGTGCTTATTCATTTTATGGATATCCTTAATGACTTTTTTGCTCTTTTACATGGCTGCACATATCTCAACTAATAATTATTACATGCTATGATAAAATGCTAAAAGCTTTGTTTTGGTTTCGGGATACAAATTCTCCATTTTCTTTGCTATCGACCATCCATCGAGTCATTCAATGGAATAGTTTGGTCACGGTGTTCATGTAAACTGTCAACCTCTTGAAATTGGTATGAATCCTGCAGTCATTGAATTTAGTGCAGGAAAATTAAGAAGGTTATTGAAAAACAGGAGTGTAGTCAGGTGGTAAGAGATTTACATTCTCTGCGCAATTACTCGCTATTCTTCGTCAACGGTCAAAAGGCAACGTAAGATTTTACGTACTGTGAGAAAGAACTGGTCCGAAGGCTTTTAAAATTATTTGTTCATATTATTTTAATCATTTTAATCCAGATTACTCAATACATATACAATACATATATAATAATGGTATATTGCTTGTTTTTACGTTACCTTATTTTCTTTTGAAACTCTTAGATTTTGAATTTCTGCGGTAAATGAAATTTGAACGGATCATCCGTTTTTCAGGTTATTTTTATTATTATGATGTCCATATCCTCTATAATTATCTTTGAATTTAGAAAAATAGTTCACATTTTACAAAAACTTGAAATTTGTTGATTTTGAAATCTCATAATTAAGAAATTAATATTGTCTAATTGACTAGAGATTTATAGGGGACATAGACACATGTCTTATGAATACATACTAAAAGTTTGAAAGAAAAACTATAATTATTTTAGGCCCCATTTACCGCAGAAAATTGCATTGGTCCAGGCTTGATAATTATGCGCATAATTAATTTAATTTAATTTATATAAACATTTGTGACAAGTTCACCAAATATGATTTCATTCTGATAAATATTGAGTGATTTAGCCATTTTGGTGCACCTTAAAATGAGTTCAAGTTTTGAAACAACCTCGATCCAAGGGCATTGTTTTGATTTTTTGATAATACTGACAATCGCGGAAACAATACCCTGGTGTCGTTTGAAAAATAAAACCTTTTGATTGGTGCATCTTTTTTTTAATTATACGAGAAAAAGAATTCTGTCTGTGTAAGCATATTCTTTTAGTAAAAATGTCAGGGTGTTTGATATACTACTCTCTTACCCACAGAAAGCCGAAAAATCAAACTCGAAAGAAAAAAAAATGCTTATATAGAAGCGTGTTTTTATAAAACTTTTTTATAAAAAATCTCGAATATAAATTGTAAAAAAATTGAACGATTACTTTTTGTTAAAATAACTCCTGACTACATCTGTATATCGCTATTGTTTTTTAAATGGCAAATCAGAAAGCTGATAAATTATTTTGCAACAAATTATTTTTCTACCGTGAGCATACTTACAAAAGAATCTTTTATAAACAAATGCTTTAATGTAGTAGCGATTGACGGTAGTCCAGCGATACATAATTATTCAATAATTAGCTTTCACATACATTTGCCAAAATAATAGCAAATGTATGCAAAAATCGCCATACGACACCAGGGTATTGTTTCAGCGATTGTCAGTATTATCAAAAAAGCAAAACAATGCCCTGGGATCGAGGTTGATTTTGAAATACTTTTTTCTCATTGCAGTTTGTTCAAGCGGCCTTAACTTTTTTGCCTATCAAAACCAATTTTTTGGTTCTTTTTTCAAATATTTTTTTGATAAGAGCTAAAACCATGAAAATCAAGAATGTATAATGGAATAAATATGAAATAAAAACAGAAGGAATAATGACACCTCTTTTTTTCAAATTGATGAGAGAATACGCGCGCAATATAGTCTTCAAGAATGACGCATCGTAAATTATTATTATGATACTATGATTTATATTGTATGCGAAGACAAATTATAACAATTATTTGTAATGATTGACGACCTTTTTGACATTTTTATACACAAAACCACCGTTTTCTTCTGAATTTTGTTAATTTTTGTAAACAATCAAATTTTCTTTCATACCCTCAAACTTTGATTGATATACTCACGCACAAATATTTTATAATTCTAAAACAAAATTATGGTTTAACACAAAAAGGAAATTTGCAAACAAGATCAAAAGTTTTTTTAACTGAAAAATTCAAAAAATCAAATAATTCTTAACTTTTTATTCTTTTATTTACTTGGAAAACTCTACCCAGTAGGATTGCCCACACGGACACTTCTGTTTCCGTGCTGGAGCTAAATGCCCCTTTGCAAAGTTAATTTTTTTTATATTAAAATAAAAGAAACTTCTCTTCATCCCGCATCAATATAAACTTTATAATCGATACACGATAGGTTCTTATAATACAAAAACAAAGTTATTGAAATCAAAGGATTTATGTCCGTCTACCTATCCACGATTTTACTGTAGTATTTTGTATATCATTTGTTACCTACGGGACAGCATGAAATCTTTATTCGACTTCGTCAAAAAGCAAACCTAAAACTGTTAAATAAGTGCAAAATATAGACGGTCTGTTCAAAAAGATAAGCGGATAAAATGAATATATATAGAACATCTCCAATTGACCAAAGAACATACCTAGAACTATGAGTCATTCTGCTCACATATTTAGGCTTAAAATAGATTGTCAGCGCTTCATCAAAAGAAAGATTGCTTTGAAGTACCTCGTTAGTCTCTTTTTAACCGTCTCGCAAAGGTCTGTTCTGAAATACCGCTTTATGGTATCTCTAGTCTTAGTCTGGTGAGGGTCTAGTCAAATGTTTGGCGCCTACAATCTACAACAAGCAAGTTATGTGTATGAAACCCAGAAGTTAGCTCAAGGTCTTTCTTCGTTATGAAAAAAAATAACAATAGAAATAGGTGCAGGGAGTATTAAATCGTTAAATATTGTACTGAATCAACATTTATTTAGTCGTGGGAATAATTCCGCTAAACGTCTCATAAAGCACTGCAATAGATTTGTTACATTTTGGTTTGTCAGGCTCGCAATTGGGCTTAATTAATACGAGACAGTAATATGTTTCCGGTGAACGAGATCAAATTCCAAGCCCACCTTCTGCAATTTCCGACGTGCTCTCCCATTTGCCAACCTTATAAAATGTATTTTACATTCGTTTACCGCAATTATACTAATTGTAAGACATTTTATACACTTTCAAGTTTTTAAAGTGTGGGGGAACAGTTATATAAATGTGCAACAACAGCCCCATTTTCAAAAGGATAATTACTTAAAAGTATGACCTGTAAATGTTTTTCATGATTTTTGGTTGAGCTTAATAAGCCACTGGTATGTAACAATATATTTCCTACCGTGTCTTTATTCAAATGGTAGCACTACACCATAAGTTTCATGCACCACCACTCTATTATGAATTGGTGGGTATTCTTAGTTAAAATGAGATGTTTGTAAATGGCACATGGCCAAAAGAAATTGTATCAGTCTCAATTGATTCTTTAAGGGTTGTTACCCTTAAAAAATAAAGGTCAAAAGTTATTTTCTTATAGTGACTTATGTTATGATGACTCCATCAACTACTTGACAAATATGCAAATTGTAAATATACGCTCATTACAAATTAGACAATTTCAAGGCAATACGTCATAAACTGTTCCAAAAATTGAGAAGAAAAAAAGACGCTTTACAAATTTTTATCTTTTATTTGAGTCATAACCATTACTTTTGGTAAATATTGCAGCATGTTATTATAAATTATATGGATTGTGTGCTAGTATCCTTTCAACAACCAATCAAATTGTGTATCAGGTTCAAGTAAAACAAGTCATGATATAGAGCATGTAATTTTATTTTTAAAAAGCATTTTCTCAAAAAAAATCGAATATTTTCTGATCCGTGTTTGTGATAGCTCTTTTAATGTAAACGAAAGAAAAAAAAAACAAGATAAAAAAGTAAAAAAGCAGAGGCTGGGTATGGGTAAAGAAATTTCCTTAAAAAAAAGTGGGATCAAAAAAAATATGAAGGGCAAAAATTAAATATTGAAACAATGTAAAAGACGAATTAAAATATTTTTAACTTTACAATGTCAAATCCAGAAGTTTTTTTTTAATTCCTCTAAGTTTCGGCAGCGCTAATCTTAAGAGAGAATATAAATTTTGGTAATTTATGGGTTCTGAACTTCAAATAACAGTATGTGAAGATTGGAGTAAACTATTACTGTAGTAAATATTACAGAAAAAGGATCAAACTGCGTTACCTCTATAAAAACAAAACATGGTAAAGTACACGTATATATGTTGACACCCACCTTATAATTGAATATTTCCATGATCTGATGTGGTGGTGTATCAGCAACTTGATACTAGGCTTGTAAGGGTTGACTGCACGGGAAAGGAAAATCGTAGATCTGTGGTAATTACAAATTACTCAATTATACAAGAATCGATTAAACGTTATAGGCTTTTTCTGCAGGAAGTTCAAAAACGAGTGTATTAGCTTACCGCAAAGTTTGTGCTGATACAAAACAATTTGTCCGCGTAAAAAGTCCTGGAAGAATTAGTCACATGTTTGTACTAAAAAAAGTGAGAGTTTGAATGAGAAAAAAAGTCCTGGGGAAATATGTCATGTTTTTACCACTGATATATTTTGGAAAACACTCATGACAAATCTTAAGATAAGGAAAGAAGTTTTTCTTTATATTATGGTTCTCAGAAATGAATCTTTTCAATAATTTTTCAACTATAGTTGTATATATGAAAAGAAAACACCACACTATTAATTTAAATGAAATTAGATAATGTATTTCATAGGTGCTGAAGCTTTTGCTTTCTAAGTGATGCCATCACCAAAAATTATTAAAACATTATTGACAGTAGCAGATTTTCAATATAAAACTTAAAAATAGAAACATCAAATACCAAGTCTTATCTGTTATGACAGGCAAAAAATTGGAATAACTTTATATCGACAAGGTTTTTTTTTTTGGTTTTTTTCTTTTCGACTAAAATTAGTTCGTTTTTTATTGTTCAAAAAATAAATTAAGTCAATCCAGTGCAACAGTATTTGGAATACTCTGACAATCATATGAAACAGTATTTGGAATACTCTGACAAAATAATATGCATTTCAGCTTCATAAATTACTCATCACAAGAACCATGAAAAACATGTTTACAACAAAATCCCAATTATTCCATCTTGAATACACATGTGAAAATTGGATAATTTGATACTATCATAACTGATAACATATAATTAAAACTGTACATTCACATGCCCTCCCAAGGGACCAGTCAAAATCGATCAACGAAATTATATTTGATTTAAAAACAATTATCAAAAAGCATGGTAAAATGTTTTTTCAACAAAGAATTGAAGTTATACAACCGCGTAAATAATACATATTCTTTTCCTTAATAACTAGTATTTTGTTCACAGGTACAGCCTTACCTTTCTTACGTAATTACTTTATCCTGTGTATTTCAAATTAGTTTGCTGGAAAGACTAATAATCATTAACAGTAAAATGGCGTCTTACGTTACATCTCTCCTTATAATGCTATCAATAATAATCCTTATCATATCTTGGTATATGCTTCAAAAAACAATATCACGGCTTCTATTAATTCGGATGGATGCCCCAAGTAATTGTTTCATCGTAATCAGAAAGTTTAATCAGCAACCTGCAGAGATATGCTCATCCACAAGCTTTGTTCACCTTTGCGGGGGTTACATTCTCATAGTGCTACCCATCTTCCAACTGCAATTTTGCGAGATATTAGTTTACCAAGGAAAGTTATCGGCAATCGAAGAGAAGCGACTTCAAATACGCCAGACGATCACCGACAATGAACAATATGAATATACAATTTTCAGAATCCACAATTTGACTTCCATGGATGATGATGGAGATGATAACGATAATTTATCCTCCTTTGTTATTTACAATGCCACGTGTATGATTTGCCTAGACGAGTTAATTTCAAACGATTCGCTATTTACAGTGTCGTGTGGCCATGCATTTCACCTTGATTGCGCTGTCCAACTTTTCTTAAAAGACTGCATTAGATGTCCTTGTTGTAACAGTTTTATTAACTTGAATCGCATGATATATGGCGAGAAGACGTTGGAAAATACTTCTATCAGTCGTGGATCACAATACGGAACTTTTCCAAGTGATATAACAGTCTGATATAAACAACCAAGAAATAGATAGGGAATTCGATTATTATATTATTCACAGAGTGTATAATGTACTTACAATTATTTTATATAAATCTTTTAATTCTGATTGCAAATGTATGAACAGCCCACCAAAAATCTAAATAAAATCATACTTTTCCTTTTGACTTTTTGACTTCATGTCTATGGAAGTTTTAATGTGATGTCAAGTTTTTTAGTTTTGAATGTACAGTTTAGTGATTCAATAATTTTTTTGGGAATAGTGACGTCACAAATATTTTGTTTTGGATTTTTTTTTGTTGTTGAAAGGAATGAGTATTCGTTATTTACCAACAATGTCTTATTCATTATCTATGATAGTTAATGCCGACTTATTTACTTAATCGAGGTAAGATCAAAGAAATATTGAATTATTCAAAATATTTGACCTAAAGACCGCCTAAAAAAGTACCCAAAAAATGCCATCCAAAAGATTTTAGATTATGTATTTTATGTTTAATGATGTAAATTTCCAATGAGCAAAAGGAAATAATCTAAAATCATGGTTAAATCGATGGTGGTTAAATTGCAAGCAACATATTTAAAGATACATCCGTCTTATAAACATTGCACACACTCTCAATGTCATTGCAAAATACCTACGTTATTAGTATTAATTGCTTGATTTTATTAACTTTATCGAAAGTGCAGCAGGATGTATTAATTGATATTCGTTCTCCTCTGCATAATTTATTGTGCAACAATGTACACACAACGACCAAAGGTAATTAACCAAACATCAACCAAAACAATAGAAAAGATAAGTGTAATTAGCGTTAGCTCATAAAGAACAGAATGAAATGAAAATGTCATTTAATAGTAATTTGCTTTCAGACAGAAAAGACACTCAAGAAATTTAAAAGTTACAAGATTCCTTAATCAACACAAGCAACTATGTCAAACGAAGAGGTAATGGTAGAAATACCACTCGAAGAAATCAATAGATGTACATTGCTTTCATGCAACCATTACACGAAGATGAAGCCTAAAGTTCGCTGTTGTTACGTATCTCAAGTGCTCACGTCAACATTCTTATTGTGTATAATCGGGCTCAGCATAACACTTTTGTATATCTACATAAAACACAGCTCCATAGCTCTAACTGTTATTGGGGCCTTGTTCATTTGTGCAGGTTTAATTTGGTTTGTTATCGCCCTCCATCCATGCCGTCATCTTTGTTGCTCAGTGAGCAGTAGCAGAAGAAAACCAAGCGTTGATTCGACAGCTTCAGATGCTCAACTACATCCAGAAACAAATATAGACATTTTTGAGGATGATGACACATTTGATAAGCACGTTATCAACCAGAGAATTGAAAAGCTATCGACAGATGAGGTAATTATATTTAATGCTGAATTTGTTATTGTTGTCGTTGTTGTTGTTGTTATTGTTGTTTGTTGTTATGCGTGCTTTGAAGCTGAATGAAAACCGTCATTATTAACAGTAACTAATTACGCAATTAGGCAACAAACATCATAATCCCATTTGTACGATTTCCTCCTGTGTTTCCACAAAACTTTCCTCTATCCAGGGAGCCTCTCATTTTTAATGGAGTTTTTCCCATCGAGCTTTACATTATTGAAGAGAGACACTTTAAATTAGACAGTAATTGTGTAAGTTTCGTGGTGGTCTTTGATATTTTGTTCTAGTGAAGATTTTTTTTGTAATGATTTTTCAACTCTTCTTATTCTAGGTGATCACACTCGCATTACAAAAACAACAAACCGAATCGACGAAAACTTCAAATAGTGAATAAAGAATGTTAACCACAAACAAAGACCCAAAAAATAATGATAGGAATCTATACATTCAAAAAGTTTTTTTCCTGTTGAAATTACTCGATCCGCGAACTTCATTGTATTTTTAATTTTTAGATATTTTCCCCACATAACTGTAAAATTACCCTGACATAAATATTTCTGAAACCAGAAAAAAGGAAATAAGGCGATGTGCTGCAATCTATAAGCCATTTTTATTCAGATATTTATTAAAAAGTAGTTTTTATGCTATTTCCATGCTTCCAATTCCTATTTTGATCTAACATTCAGAACTTATTTTTTAATTATAGCATTACACTAATGGTTCTGCCCGTTATAAAATAGCTAAATCGTTTTAGACTAAGGTTATTTTCAGAATTTTCTTTTACATTTATAAATAGATAGTTAAGAATTTATTAAGACGTTAGCGCGAAATTAGATTTTTGATTCTGTGTATAATTTATATGTACATAAATGTAATAATATAATAGTTATATTTATTTACCAAAATTGTAAATTCACGTAAAAAAACTCGTTTTTACTCCCCCTGTTTTCAGGATGTACTTCAGACAGCAGGTTTCAAAACAAAACAAAAACATAATCCAAATTTTCTTTTCAAAAACGGTTGGGTAAGTTGTTTTCGTAACAGATTTCTTGAGTAGATTTAAAAATTTAAATAATGTTTACCAATCGTATTTCAAAATTAGTTTAACAAACAGATTGAATGCAAGGACAAAGTCAATCATAGGGGTTTAATAAGAGTTATAACCAAATCATTGAGGTTATCAATTGAATCTGATTCAGGAAATACTGATGTTTGGCCTTTAAGATGTTGAAAATCTAATTGTTATGGTGAGTGGGTTTAGGTGGCGGGTTAAATGTGACGAAGGATAAGCAAATAGTTGTCTCTCTTTTTGAAATAGTGAACTAGCAATTATACATCCACAATATCTTAATGTTTTCTCACCAGGAAATTTTGGAAATTATTTCTCCAAAAGCTTGGCCACCATTTTGAAATGCGTACAAACATAGGTAGATATAGAAAATACAACTTTTATTTTTTATGATATTCTTTGTACTAAGCCTATACTAACTGTTTAGGGGGAAATAACGGAGAATATTAACTGACGCCAACTATTGCACGAGCTTGCGAGGGCAAAAGGCAAAAACATGTTAGTTATGGTTAAAGTTTTAAAACTCTTCATTCAATATAGTTTTTTGTTTTGAGGTAGGTGTTATTCTTGGTCCAATTCGTAATATTGATTCTACAATCAAAAGTTTCATTCCATTTGGCTCTCAGATATTTTTTCACTAGTGTGTTATTACGGTGGCTTAAAAGTGCACAAAAAAATCATAGATGCGCCGATTTCAAAAAATACACAAAAAAAATGTTATAGATACACCGATTTAAAAAAAATACGCAAAAAAAA